>UESW01001437.1:400565-464475 GCA_900491605.1 Calamus simplicifolius | reverse complement strand
AGTCCTTAGCACAAGAGGCCCAGTATAGGATCATATTGATGTGCTATATTTCTTTGGATTATTTTCCTAACTAGAGTTGATTAATTGTGCACAGGTGGGTACAACCCGGACCAAAGCAGATCGGTCTTCCTAACTCATTTGAGGTAATACTCCGAACCAATTTTCATATTTTATCATGCCAAGTATTGATTTTAAATTAATCAGGTGCAGTAGGTATATTTGTAGATTGAGTTGGCATATTAAATCAGATTTTGCTTCCAGTAGACCTAAGAATGGCCCCTTGTACATTTGTTTATCCAAAAGTGCTTATTCCATCTATATATGTGATGTTGTATGTTACCATGGATGAGCATGCCTCTGCATGGATAGTAACGATATTTGGATTTTTAACATTGCAAGGAAGATACGAATTTCCTCTACATTTGGTAGATTGATGTTGCATGATTATGATTGCTTTACATGATTTTGTATGGATGTGGAAATAGATAACATTTGAATTGGGTAAGTATGATTTTGGTCTATTTATTTGATTATGCATGGCATATGGGAATAGATTACATTTAAAATTAGAAATTAATTAAACTAAAAACTATATATTTAAAATTGAGGACTGCAAACCTTTTGGATTGGCCTTGTTAATATGGATTGCCCCACCATGATATGAACTATGCTTCATGAAATGCCATCATTGGTTCAAGCATGGTACCATCAATTGCCCATCATAGGCTAAAAATAGGGAACTATTGATAGTTTTATCATAGATTGGAATTATGACATTATCGATGAGCTAGGAACATGACACTATCAATTGCCTTATAATAGGTGTGAAATATGACACATTAATTGCCATGTCATTAGTGTATAATGTGACCATAGCTAGTCCAAAGCTAAATAGATGACTTGACCATTTTTGAGCTTAGTTCGGAATGTTGGATTAGATTGTAACAAAATAAATACTATGGATTGTATCTGAAGCCACTTTGTATTGGGATAGGCTATTTGATGTGGATTATATATTGATTCAATTGAGTGATCGATGAAGAGATATAAATATTAGTTATGTTTCAAGATGCATATAATGATTATTACATGTTTATGATTATTTGCTGGTGAATATATGTGATTGCCATGTATCATGATTATTTGTTATTTTATATTATGTTTGTTTATAACATAATTATTATTTCGAAATATTTGTGATTATTTATGCACGCGTATACGTGTAGCATTTTTACCAAGTTGTTAAGCTCATACCATGTCTTTTTAGAGCCACAGGATGCTAAGCATTAGGATCCAAGTAGGATTCAAATGAGCAGTATAATGGTTGGAATATTTTTGGTACTAAATGGATAAATATATTTGTACCGAAGAATTTCATTATTATATTGGTAGAATTTTCTGATTTTTGAAATAAATAATGATGATTGTGTTATTAATAATTATTGAAAATTTTAAGCTTGACATATTCTCTAGAGTCACACCCTAGAGCAAGGTTAGATGAAACACAAATTGGTATGGAACCAAACTAAACTGATTGCGTATTGCTAGTTTGTGCTGATCAGATTTTTTTAATATATTTTTTATTTTTCATTGGTTTCAGTTTTTCTTCCTTTTTTATATGGTATATAAGGTTGAGAGCCTCCTATGAGCTCTCATCTTCTCTCCTTTGTTTTATTTTCATTTAAAATTATTTAAATAAATATCATATATTTACTTAAGATTTCTTATGAAAATAAGAGAATACTTCATTGGAATTTAACAAAAGAATTAGAAAATCAAATTCCTTAAGAATAAAAAGTTAAGTCTTGCTCTCAAGAATAAATTTAGAGAATTTTAGAAAGCAGTTTAGCAAATATTAAATTAAGGTATTTTCACTTCAAATAAAAATTTCAAAAAATTAATTTAATTTAGAAATAATGAGTAAATAAAATATCAAAAAATATATATTAAAATATAATTTATAATGTTTTAGTTAACACTTGGTCAAACGTATAAAGTTTTTAGACTTAGATATTATTATAATAATAGTGAACCTTATACTAACGTATGTCAAGTTGTTTCATAGCTCATCAAAATAATAAAATTAAATTTACTAAAAAATTCTAAGTTTAAAATATATTTCTTAGGGTTTAGACTATAAAATAACACTAAATCACCTCAGTTAAGCAATAAATATAGAATGATAAATAATAGATAACAAAGTAAAAAAAAAGACAATAAAGATCAGTAGCAAATTCTTTAACTTTATCTTTAAAATAAATGCACAAAAATAGGTGAAGACCACTTTCTTATTTTTTTTATTTTATGTATTAGAAAGATCTCTAAACAAAGGCTCTCTACTCATCTGCTAGTTGATATTTCTGAAAGAAAAATAGTTTAAATCAAATTTCTTAAAATATAAAGAGAAAAACTAAAAGATTAGTCTCTTTGATCTAGTGACATGTGATAGATTGGACCCTAAGAAGTATATTTTAATCTTAAGATTTTATAAATTTTGTTATTTTGATAAGTTGTGGATTAAGTCGATATAAGTTAGTATGTGGTTCAATATTACTGTGATCCTATCTAAGATTGAAAACTCTTAAGCTTGATAAATGTTGACCAAAGCTTTGCAAATAGTATTTTAAAATAATTTTTTAGTATTTTATTTTCTCATCATTTCTAATTTAAATAGATTTTCTATGATTTTATTCGAAATGAAAGTATCCTAACTTGATATTTGCTAAACCATAATTTTTTAAAATATCTAAATTTATTCTTGAGAGCGAGATTTACCTTTTTATTATTAAGGAATTTGATTTTTTTATATATTTTTGTTGAGTTCAAATGGGTATTCCGTTATTTCTATGATGGCATTTACTTAAACAATTTTGATTGAACATAAGAGAGAGGAAAGAGGATATGAGCTCACATGACTCCTAGTACAACCACCTACCCAAAATTAGATCAAATTGCTTCATTGGACTAAATCAGTTAGTTTGATATGGTTCAAACTAGTTCACATGAGTTTAGCTTGGTTCCGGGCTCGTATTGAAGTTATAGGCTACAATATACTGATTTTTTGTCAGTTCGGATTGGTTAGTTTAATAAAGTTTATCTTACCTTATTCTAGAGAATATACAGCTGTCACATGTCCAACCAAAAGTTGGATTGGGGATGTAATAAGTATTCTATTAATTAATATTTACATTGAATATAACCATTGAGCTTTTCTATATTGTTTATTATATATTCTTAAATAAATTTGGTCTTCAAGGATTTTTAGAGGATCTTAGATGGCTACTAAATCTAGGTATGAAGGTAGCAATCATTGATCCAACTACACCTATGATCCCTCCATTTACAAATGATGATGGTTGCCATATAGAGTGATCTTAAGTTATGAATTTGTATATATGTGGGTATAGTATGTGTATAATAGTTCCATCAATGATTGGTGTAGGAGCCCATATCAAGTAAGGAGCTTGCCCTATAAAGTGGATGGTTTGGGTTTGACATTGATTATTGAGAATTGAAATATCATCATAGAATCTTCGTTGAAAGGGGTGTGAAGGTTAACCCTTAAGAATCCTTGTATGCAGCCACGGGATCAATTATGGATGAGACGGTCCTTTGGAGAAACAGTTTGAATAACATGCTTGCATATTTATTCTGCATTCTTTTTAAATTTCTCTGTATTGCACAAATTTGTTGTTATTTTTCTTTGAGTAAAACAAGTTTATTTTGATTTATGCAATATACGTATTTCCCATCATATTAAAGTTTATTCCCATTGTTATCATAAGCAAAACTTGCACTAGGTTTTACTTATATAAATTCTCAAAGTAACTTTAAAGAATTAATTTTTGTGTTATTACTTGCTTTATGATCACTGCCTTGGAGAAATGGTAGATTGGTAGTCAAGATATTTTAACTTTAAGAGTCATATTTGCAGGAAGTTGATTCATGTCAATGACAACAAAAGAAGGGTACAAATGTCACTATTTTCAATTGCTTCACATTTTCAGAAAAGAGTCATTAGAACTAAAAATATATTTTAGTATAGGTCATTTTTTAGGTTCTAGTGACTAAGATTTTTTTTCCTTTTTTGGAATTGTTTTCAAGATTGCATCCTATTGATTCAAATCAATAGGTTATTGCGGCATCTTACTATGCTCCATTAGATAATTTTTTTTTTTAAGGGTAGGGGGGTGGTGGAAATTGTGTTAAGAAGAATCTCAGCGATTCTTTTATTGAATATGGAAATGTTATAAAGTCCAATTATTTCCTAGGCCTTTTTTGAAAATCATGATAAATCTAAATGGAAACAAACACTTAATAATGTGTTTATTGTTAAACCTGTTTACAAGTTTCTGAATTGTTGGGAGGTAGGCTATTAATGTTATTTGAAATATTCAAGCTCTTGAGATGGCCAAATTATTTATCCAACTACTTCTAATGGGACAACTTTCACTGCTAATAATTTATTGAAGAGGTTTTAGTTATGACTTAACGCTAGATATGATAGAACTTACACCAAGACCTATCCAAACATACTTTAGGTAGCCAAAGTGGTTGATCATGATGGACATTCATGGACTCAGCAAAGTATTATGCCACCAAATAAAAAAATATATAACATGATAACTTTATTTGTTAAATCACTATGAAAGATGAATTATATGTATAATATGTGAGATGCATGTCTACTAGGAGATATGAGATCATGAAAACATAAGATCCTTTTATAATTACTATCCACAATTACTTCAATTCTTGTGCCTATCTAGAGCTATACTATGATCTAAATCTCTTTCAACCATGGTCCATGGGGATGCTCTACAAAAAAATAAAAAAAAGGCTTATCTCACAAGCTTTCTTTCACTCACATTCAGAAGAATATACCAAAAAAAACCCCTAACCCCCACCTCCGGCCCCCTCTTACTAGAAGGTGCTAGTTTGGGACTTCTAGGAGACATCCAAGTAGCTCTGGTCAACTTAGGTCAGATATTGCTTAGCATAATATATCCTAATTTTGGCATCCAAGCTATTTCTCTTTCCTAATCTCTTTTTAATGAAATCTAGATCTTTCTTGATCTGATTTCTAAGAGAGTAACCAAATAGAATCTTATTTTCTATTGAATTGAAGGTAGATAGTATGTGCTAGATGCATTACTAGAATAAGTCAACTTAGGTTTTCATTTACTAAAGGCTTGTCTTTTAGGTTTAATTAGTCATATATTAATTATGTGACCTAGCATAGAGACATAAAGCCTGTGTTGCATTACTAAATCTCTTAGTGAGTGGTATAAAATTAGTTGATCTTTTTGTTCCTGCACAAGTTATGTCTTGTAATGTAATGCCCTATAATTCTAATATCCATGTATGGCCTTTGAGTATTGCATTATCAAACCCTTAGCCATATAGTTTTATGGTTTGTTAGAACCCTATATCATCATGTCAAACATGTTTTGCAGAATTATTCATGCAAAAATCTATTGAAAACAATCAATTATTAACTATAATAAATTTAAAAAATAATTGTTAAAATTCATTTGAAGCTATTGCTTCGTTGTCTTATAACATGACCACATCTCTCTTCTAGTCTGGACACTATAATGGGCTCTCATAGAAGCAACAACTGATTAGTACTCTTTGATAATTTTTAAGGATTGAGATTCTCCATAATCTCGACTTGGGCCAGAGAGGACATATTTTCTAGTCATGATGACTCATAATTGGCATGATGGTTGAAATTGGAAGGACCGACTAACATGTTGTCCTAGCTATTATGATAGCTTCCATCCAATCATGGCTAATGTTCCAATCACGAATGCCCCTGATTGGAAGATATGCCCTGTTGAGTCCAATTGTACAGGAGAGGATCAAAAGCCCTTTCTTAATTGCATATGCAGAGAATGGAGGTTGTGGAAAGTACAAAGTCATTGAGTCCTCCAAAAAGAAAGGATGCTACCTTCACTTATAGGCATAGAATAATGAAATAAAGATCACATGGAAAGGCCAGCTATTTAGTATTTATTCAGTAGGGCAAGCAAAAAAGAAAAAGAGCCCACACAAACAGGAAGAAATCATGAAATTTTTGGACCAAAATATTTGGCTGTTAGATGGTACTTCAACAAATAATTTTGTCAATTTTATCAAGTAATGTTTGTCATTACCAAATGTTAAAGATGAAAATATCTTGTTTGGTAACATTATATAATCAATCTGATATGAACTATGAAATGCAATAGATCAGACCTTTGTATTATGATGCATTAATGGAAAATTTTATAGCCAGTGATTGCTCGTAGCATGTGATAGAAATTACTTAAGGCATTCCATGAGTTTTCCATATGCCCTCCGTTTAAGGCATGATCAGATGCCAGTTATAGGCAGCATGCATGCTAATGGAACAATGAACAATGGTTTGCACAGCACTGTATAATCTACACTTTGCTTCTGATACCGAACGAATGGATTCGAATGCAGGAAGGGAAAGCTGGGCATTTTAACAGGTTAAACCGAAGAGAGGCTGCTCCCAAAGCTGAGGTAAGAACGCTGTTACAATGGCCCTTGTTTGTCAACTTGCTTGTAAGAGAAAACATGGCATTTTGCTTAGCTATATCTCAGCACTTTTTAGATTTTTTTTATGGAAGCCAGTACCGTATGCATTGCTTTCCCCACAGGGTAAGAAGTGGATAAAAGCAAAGCAGCCAGACCGCATTGAGCATTGGATTGCTTCCATGGAGAGTGAAGTATAACTTTCCTTGTTATGTGATTCAGCCAATCACGTTGCAGGTGCCAAAAGCTGGTAGGCAACCAACTTGCCTTTGTAATATGTCTATTCTTCTCCAAAGATTTTTTTTTGATGGAATATTCTTCTCCAGAGATTATTGGAGAGGCTCTGTTCTTTTAGGTGGGGTCATGGCTGGGGTAATTCTCTCAGCTGCAGTGCAAGCACTGGTGGAGAGGATACCCGACTATGTCCTCCAACCGTTTGGACTTATCCTGGGCATAGATGATCAACTTCAAATGCTGAAAACGAAGCTACAGCTAATTCAGTTCAAGCTTCGAGATGCAGAGCACAGGCAGATCAAGGATCCAGCTGTGAGGACCTGGCTTGCAGAACTAAAAGATGCAGCCTACGACGCTGATGACACACTGGATGAATGCATATATGAAGATATGCAGATGAAGGCAGATGATATGGAGGACCCGGAAAGCAACTTTTTCCATCGCAAACGGGTTCACAAACCGGCTCTATTTGGCTACAAAATGGGAAGGAAACTATCAGATACTACCGAAAAAATAGATAAACTTCTTGATAAGAGTCGAAGTTTTAATTTTGCAACCAATGCAGAACCAGAAATCAGATATAGATCACAGATCTATTCCTATATTGATGAGTCAGATGTCATTGGTAGAGAAGAAGATAAAGAAAGAATTGTAAATTTGTTAATTAACCATGATAGCAGCCAGAATGTTGCAGTCCTTCCCATAGTCGGCATGGGCGGGCTAGGAAAGACCACCTTAGCAAAATTGATTTGCAACGATCAGAGGGTGAAGGAGCATTTCCAGCCAATCATATGTGTTAGTGTCCCTGAGATTTTGATATTGCAAAACTTGTACAAGCAATCATAACTTTGGTCATTTGTGAAAAGTGTGACGAATCCAACATGGAATTGTTACAGCAGAAACTTCGAGAAAAGATTGGTGGGAAAAGATACCTACTTGTATTGGATGATGTCTGGAGGGAGAATCAACGTAAGTGGAAGGAGTTGAAAGCTCTATTAGGATCTGGCAGTGGAGGGAGCACAGTTATTGTGACCACATGCAGTGAGCGGGTTTCATTAATCATGGGCAGACTCCAACCTTGCCATCTGGAACGTTTATCTGAAGCTGATGCCTGGACATTGTTCAGAAAGAAAGCATTTGAAGGGAGAACAGAAGAGCCTCCAAAGCTAGTAAAAATTGGTGAGGAGATTGTTAAAAAATGTGAAGGATTGCCTCTGGCAGTGAAAACACTAGGGAGTTTAATGCGTTTCAAGACAGAGGAAACAGAGTGGATTGCTATGATGAAAAGCGAGATATGGGATATGAGGGTTTCTGAAGACGGGAATGAGATTTTGCCAGCACTGAGGTTGAGCTACATTCAGTTGCCTTCTCATACAAAACAATGCTTTGCTTTTTGTTGTATGTTTCCAAAGAATTATGAGTTGGAAAAGCACATCCTGATTGAACTCTGGATGGCAAATGGATTAATTCCATCCGAAGGAAGTGAGGAACCGGAAGCGATAGGGCATGAAATATTTGATGAGTTGGTATCAAGAGCATTTTTCCAGGATATTAAAAAAGTTGAGGCTGATGACTTGGAGATTTTAAAGCATAAATTATACACCAAAATATCATGTAAGATGCATGATCTTGTGCATGACCTTGCACAATCCGTCATGAAGAATGAATGCCTCAGTACGATAGAACCTATGAAGGGAAAAGTCATACTCGGAAAAACCCGTCATCTCTTTATTGGTGCAGAGAAACCAATGGACTTTGGCCAGATTTTAAATGATTCACCGGCTATTCGCACGCTCATGTTGCATGCTGACGGCACTTTCAAGCCCAGTAGTTGCAGTTGCAGTGCTGCCTCGTTAAAGCCCAGGAAAAGTTTCCTAAGAGCATTACATGTACATTGTCATTCAGTAACACTGCCTATTTCAATGACAAGCTTGAAACACCTAAGATACCTGGACCTGTCTGAAACTGCCATTGAAAGATTGCCTGAAGACACCAGCAAGCTTTTCCATCTACAAACTCTCAGA
Source organism: Calamus simplicifolius (assembly GCA_900491605.1). NCBI lineage: Eukaryota > Viridiplantae > Streptophyta > Magnoliopsida > Arecales > Arecaceae > Calamus > Calamus simplicifolius. The sequence goes on along the minus strand of UESW01001437.1, from coordinate 455,674 downwards.
CTTTCTAACTGTTGGTTGCTGTGCAAGTTACCTGAAGGCATGAGACAAATGAGTAGCCTTAGACATCTCTATATTGATGGATGCTCCAGCTTGAAGCATATGCCGGAAGGTTTGGGGCAGCTAAGCCACCTTCGGACATTGACAAAGTATGTTGTAGGAATTGATGCTGGGACAGGCATAGAAGAGTTGGCCAACTTAAATCTTGGCGGCCATCTTGAGCTTTATAATCTGACAAACGTGAGAGATGCAGCAAATGCCTTAAAAGCAAATCTGGGTTCCAAGCCAAGTCTACAATCTTTAGTATTATGCTGGGATGATGAAGAGTGGCGACGTCCCTCCTTTTTTGACATGACACAGTCTGTTTTGGCAGCACGAAATGATGAGGAGGCTTCCTCAAATAGAAACGCTGAGGAGGTGCTAGAAGCCCTACGACCTCATGATAGCTTAAAGCTGTTGACGATATGGCACTACGGGGGTGGCCACTTTCCAAACTGGATGATGGGCTCTACTTCCCTACATACTTTAATTGAAATCCATCTGGGAGGGTGCACACAATGCGAACATCTCCCACCTTTATGGTTGCTACCCCTCCTCAAGATCCTATACTTGTCGAGAATGGACAGGGTCAAGTACATCTGTCGCACAAGTATCACATTCGGCAGTGGAAGCAATGCTACGGTGCAAGCATTCCCCTCCCTCGAGAGACTGGTGTTACTTCGAATGCTAAGCTTGGAGGAATGGTCAGACAATGAAGGAACAGCGGCAGTTTTCCCTCAGCTTGTTCATCTGCAGATTGTCGAGTGTCCAAAGTTGACTGCCATGCCAGTGCTACCGGTACTAAAAGATTTGAGAATGCCAGGAAATAGGATGCTTTTTGGGCAGGTTAAAGGTGGAGCACAGTCTCTTGAGCACTTGATTCTCGAGGGATGTGAGGATCTGGCACAGCTCCGGTTGGAGGACGATGACCAGATGAGGGCCTTTTATGGATCCCTACGCTCTTTGGTGATCTACCGCTGCAATTGGTTGTTTTCGGTACCACTGTCTTCGGAAGCGCCCTTGGGGTTTTGGAAAAGCCTTACTTCCCTAGAAGAGCTGACTATTAGCGAATGCGCTGCTCTGGTCCACTGGCCAGAAGTGGAGTTTCAAGACTTGATATCCCTGAAGTCTTTACGCATCTATGGTTGTCATTATCTGGCAGGTCCATTGCCATCGCCATCGCCAGGCGAACGAGGAATGCTGCCGCAGCTGGAAACTCTAATTATTGATGGAGCTGAACTGGTCCAATTGCCCAAGTGCCCTGCCTCCCTCAGGACATTGAAGGTCGACTACTGCTACAAACTGAAGTCCTTGGAGGAAGGGCTGAGACATGCCACTGCTCTCGAATCAATGTCGACGTCTCTGCCAACGCAGCTGGGTCACAACACAGGACTGAAAGACCTGACGATTTCGCGCTGCGCCCAACTGTCTTCTTTGCCAGAAGGGTTGGAAGGCCTTACTGCATTGCAGCATCTGATGGTCGAGGATTGCCCTTGTCTGACGTCGTTCCCGGATGGTCTCCTAGAGCGACTCCCCCGACTCGAGAAATTATTCATTCGAGGTTGCCCCAGCCTGGAGAGGCGATGCAAGGAAGGAGGAGAGTACTGGCACCTGGTCTCCGGCATCCCTGATAAAGAAATAACGGCATCGAGGCGCAGCCTCAGCACTATACTTCCCCCCGGCCTTTGCTCTGGCCAGTCATCCACTACATAATCTCACGTGAGTGTCCACTGTCCATCGGGTGCCAGGTACTGTACCCATCCCTTTTCAGCGATTGTCTTCGGTTAAATGATGCATGCACTACTAGGTTCAAATCAAATAGAAATCAGGTCAAAACTAATGTGTGTATTACTCTGTGTTCTCATTGATGATGTCTAGCCTAAACAAAAGAAGGGAAAGAAATGTTTTGTTACTCCATGCTCATTAGGGCACGGGATTTTGGTCAGTGTGCATGCTCTGTCAAGTTATGAGGTCTTCCTGAGATGCCTTGTTAACTCGTGGTGCGTCCAGCACACTGTTTTACGCATTTGCATCCCCTAAGTCATTGCATTGCCTAACGCATGATTAAAATTTGAATGAATATTTCAGGGTTTGGAATGTTGGGAATGTAAGTAGAACTTTGAGAACGTACCCTCTGAAGGTAACAAATTATCTAAAATGTTAAAAATCTAATCATAATTTTAAGTGCCGGCTATCATGTTTGTTTCTAGTTCAATTATTTTATACAAGTGACACTGGTAACAGAAGATCTGATTTATCCTTAATTAGATACATCTCTCTTTAAAGAAAGCTCTAGAATCTTTCTTTATCCCTTACTTCTCACTTTAGACACAGCTCAAACCTGATCCTAAGAATTCTGAGGAGGTTCAGCAAACAATCAAAATATGCGAAAGGAATATAATGATCCTAATCCAACTTAGAATTCCTCCATACTTTGCATGTGATATGATATATAATTAATATAATTAAACTCTAATTAATAAACCTAATCATCTAATTAAGCTTTAATTAATCTAACTAAGCAAGTGTAGATCCAATTAAAGTCAATTAGATGGATTAGGTGATCATTTGATTGGAGGTAAATTAATCTAGTTGGACCCTAATTAAACCCATATAGGCCTAGACTTAATCCTAAATTGAGTTAATCATACTAGGATAGGTTAAGATTTAATAGTCAATATATGACTAATAAAATTGAGGGATTATAATGACATTTATAGGTGATCTCATTAGTTGTTGATTAAGTTCGATGGAGTCTCTTGGTGTAAATTGAGGATTAGCTATTAAAGATAGGAATCTTATCCTACTCTTATATGGCATGCATAGTTTTACACATTTTTTTATTAGCATACACCATATTTTCCATGCATAGTTTTTTCCGCATGCTTTGATTATGCACGTATATGATCTGTTTTTCAATTGTGATATATATCATATGGAGATCATGTATATTTATGGCATATTATATTAGTATGATTTATGATGTTGATCTTGTGGTGGATTTGAAAGTTGATTTGCATATCATAATAAAGTGGTGATGTGGGGGGAGCATAGCATGTGGACTAATCAGTGAGAGGTGAGGTAGAATTGGGGTAGAGCCAATGGTTGATTTAAGCCCAATGTAGAACCAATGGGGTGATTTTCTGACTTGGTTTATAATACCTAGCATAGCTTAGCTGTTGATACGTGATACTAATTCGAGCCAGCTTTGGTGAAGTTTGCTTAGACATGTGGCATCGGAGGCAAGGCCTAGGGTTGGTTTAAGCCCGATGTAGAATTAGTCTGGTTGACTAGTTTGTGACACGTGGCACTAGTGTGGGAACTAACTAGAATGTGAGGAGATTACTAAGTTAGGTTGTTAAACATGAAATACTAGCTAGCATGTGGAGTGTATACCTGTAGGAAGTATTCGTATACCAATAAGGTTGATTCGTTGATATTACTATTATGGTGTTTTCTAATATGACATCGAAGTGGTGTAGTCTAATGCCATGAAAAGAGGAAAGATGATAAAAGAGTTCATTTATATTTTGACCCATGGTTTTATAGCATGTTATTTGCATCATGATATATTTTGATCAAATATTTTGTCTAATATTATTTAAATATTTTTATTGTATATGCATATTCATACTTATATGGGGTTGTTAGCTCATAACCCATTATCTTTTTCAGATATTACGGATGTGGATGCTGAGCCAGACTTTGGGATTGGTGAAGAAGAGGACATAACATAGTATGACATGATGGGTTATATGACCTTTAGCTTCGTAACACTTTTATGCATTTGATGATAATGGATTGCTATTTCATTCGATGTTATAATTGAGTATGTGGAGGTTAAGAATAAATAGGCCTTGCATCCTCTTAAGGTTCTACTCCAAGGGAATGTAGCTAAGTTGCTATTTCATTCGATGTTATAACTGGGCATCGGCTCAGGGCGTGATAGAAAATGTTTTCTTATGTTTGATTGGAGATAATTTTATATGACAAAATGCCAATTTAATTATAACACCCTTAAGATGAAGATTACTTAAGAATTAATATAGTATTATATATTATTATATTATAATAATTATATTATAATATTATTTATTAGTTATATTTTATAATATAATATAAATATAATAAAGAAGGAACAAAATAAATATAGAGGAATAATTTTAAACTTTTGATGCTAGCAAACTTTTTTATGAGACTTAAAAAATTAAAATACCACCTTTATAGGAAAAATCTTTCGATGGGAGATTAAAAAAATGTGGCTTCCATCACCATTTGCTCACAACTTTTCAACAAAGCATTGCAGAATAAGAGTAGAAAAGTTTTTTGTCTTTAGATTATTTCTACAACCAGACGAGTACTAAAGTTTTCTCAAGAAAGGAGTTTTTTCAAGAAAGGATCCATGCACATTGCGATTCCTCAAACTTTCTGAATTTTGTAAGTGGTAATTTCTCAGGGAAGAAGAAACTGGTCTTTCCTAGCTCCTTTTCTTATAGAGGAAAATATTGGATAGGGATCTAAGTGAAAAATGTTGGACATATTGTAAGACAACTACAATGTCTTGCTTTGGCTTCATCATTGTGGTTTGGATTATAGTTTCACTATTCTAAGAGGATGATCATTATTTGTTATTAATTATTTGAAATCAATCTTTGTTCTTCTGATCTCCCATTATTTCCTATTGGTATGCTGGCTTCGAGTTTTTGTAATTATGTTTATATTCTATGAGATGGACTAGGTTTTGACCAATTTGCCCATAATTGTAACTCATATAATCTTTTCTCGTTGAAAAGTTCTCTAACATTATGAGAAATCTTTTTATTATTATCATATCTTCCATAAATAAAAACCTTTGTGCTGCCAAATCTATGCAAGACACCAATTTATCAACCATAGTTTGCTTTACATTGCAATCTTATAGGTTGCAGGATTTATTTACTCTTAAATTGTTTACATCAACTACTAGCCCAATAGAACTCTATCAAGTTAGGGTTCCCTTTCCAAAAGCCTATAAATCAACTCAAACATTTTTTCCTCAGCTCCCATTCTATGCTATGTGTTATTCAATTTTTTGACCACCAACAACATTGCACTATTTTGCCAATTGACCACATAAACATTATAGATCTCGAAAATAATTTGAACTTGCTAGCCGTCAAATTCAGTCAAAGGTTTCAAGAATTAAGGGATTACATATACAATATTCTACACAATATTGAAGAGGCATCAACTATTACTTAGCTACTACAATCATTAAGAAATATTTGTATTACTTACCTCTTTCAAGCCTATTATTTCTTTCCTTTAGTCTTTTATTCTCTCCAATTGTTTTGTATCATGATTATAAACCATCAAAGGCTCTAACTTATTGATATGATAAGAGTTGAGTTGGCAAGCAGACTGATGATGATGTGTGATAAATAATCAGAAAGTTGCATAATGTAGCAGACCATGAAAGAGGACAATCCTAATCAGAACAGAAGAGTCTTTCACTAAAGTTGATGGTCAATCTGGAGAACCTTCTACCAAAAGTGCTAATTAATTATTTGTATACAATATTCAAGCCTGTGACCTATTTCCATTAGCTTATTCAAATATCTAAGCTAGCAGTTCATCCGTCACTTCGCTAGTAACCACAAGAACTAAAAGACTCTATAAGCCTAATGTCAATCAAGCATAGAAGAAACGAGTCATTAAGAGACTACATTCAATAATTCAATTCTGAAGACCTCAAAGTTTGAAATCCAAATGCTTTAGTAGTCATTATATCCCTTATGAATAGTCTAAAGAAGTCCAAATTTAGCTTTTTCCTAATGAAATAGCTTTCGAAGGATCTCATGAAGCTATTAGCTCATGCTAAGAAGTACATCAATACCGAAGAGCCACTCATGGCTCAGAAAAAAGATAAAGGGTGAATTGAAAATTAAAGAAGTATCAAGAGAAGGATAAGCAGAGCTCTAAGGAATCCTAAGCAGAGCTCTAAGGAATCCTAAAAGAAGTCTCATGGAGATCAAGTGGCCCTATATTAACCTAAAACTCCTCAAATGTTTGAAAACTAGACTCCTCTTAATATTTCTTGGAGTCATACTTGTATATTAGCCATAAATATTGTTCTCATGAGCCTCTAAAGCTAAGGTCTAAGCCTACAAGAAGATATCAAAATAAGTACTACCAATTTTATAGCGATCATGGGCATGATACTAAGGAGTACCAATATTTGAAGGTTAAGATTAAAAACTTCATTTAGAGAGAATACCTTGGTTTCTACATTCAAAGCCAAAAATAACTTGAACAAAATAGTTGAGAAAAGTCTAGACCTAAAGGATAGCGTAACAATTAACCTACTGTTAAAGTTATTATTGTGATCTATAGTGGTTTGGTTGCTGGTAAAAAAGTTCTTCAACTTGAAAGGCCTACGTACAATAAGTATAAGCTAAGGAACCCTCCATCAAAAGGGTGAGATCCAAGGTTAAGCCAACCATCTTCTCTATAGAAGATCCAAAGGGAGTGCAAATCACTTAAAATAATTCTTTAATCATCTCAGTGACTATTCTTAACTACTTGGTGAAAAGAATCTTAGTAGCTAATAAGTAGTTTAGCAGGCATCTTCCTTTATGATGACTTCCGAAGATGAGCATTAACATTGATTGGTTTAAGGCGATAAAGCCCCATTGATTGGCTTCATTTTAGAGCTTAACCACTCTAGCTTGCACCTTGGTGACCTTGTTCATTTTTTTTTAAAGACAGACGTGCTTTATGAGTGTCTTAATATTAGACCCAAACTCTAGATCCTTTGGATCTAGACTAACCGAAGTCTCAATTTTAATTAATCAAGTGTATTATTATTGATATAAACTAGTACTATTGGTATAACTAAACGGTAAACAAAGCCAGCTTTAATCAATGCACTATGACTTGTTTTTAAAGAAGATAAGAATCACTGTATATAATTTCTTCTTGATAGCTTTTGCATGAGCAATCTAATGAGTTATATATATGTTTGACATGATATAGCATAATATAATTCATTCCGTGTAAAAAGACTATGAGTTTTATGCATAACTAGCATGATTTGGTATGATTTAAAATTGAGATTTGAATGAATGAAGATTGTAATATGAAATGTTGGACTAACCATGTATTGTGAATTACCTGCTAGCTAGAAGTCAAAGGGTAGTACTATGGATTATCGCACCATAGGTTGAAATATAGTAATATGAATCGCTCGATAAAAGCTGAAGTATAGTACTATGAATTGCTCACTATAGGCTGAATTGTAGCACTATTAATTGCCTCACCACAGGCTAAAGCATGATCGTAGTTACTCCAAAGCCAAATTATAATGACTTGATATTGATATATATTTCGCATATATTCATGCTGATATGTGATTATTTTATTTCACTTTATTTATTTATAGTAAATGCATAATCTGGATAAATGCAATAAAGAAGTTTTATAATGCATATATTATTTATTTTCATATTGCTTTGCATTTTTGGGATTTTCATTGACTTCTTCGGCTGAACATATCTCTTAAAATTTTTATTATTTTTGCAGAGTCTAAAATCATCTAGCTTGCATCAAGATTAGATAGCATAAAAGTGTCTAAATAATTAATTCATATGTTGTTGGAATAAAAACACATATGATGTAATTTGATTTTTATCTTAAAAATGTTTTACTTAGCTTTTATTTTGAATAAAAATGTTATTATTATTACATCGTTATTATGAATTGAATGTTTCTACAGGCCTTGTATATTCCTCTACGGTACACCCAAGGGAATATATGTCAGTGTCATGAACCAATTCATGTTTAGGACTTGTGTCATAAAAGTGGTCATGTGACTTTTTTATTAACTTTAATGATTATTTAAATGGCAGTAATAAAATGCAAATTAAATTATAATTAGGTGATCAATTATATTTTTTTAATTTAGAGAAAAAGTGTAAATGCACCCACAGTTCAAGGCACTAGATGGAATTAACTCTGCTCATAACAAAGCTATAAATGCCTACCAAAAGTTGAGAAACATACTGTCAGGTGGTTTTCCGAATTATAAGTTTTTGATAACCAGTATCTAAAAGCTACCAAGTAAATAGGAAAAAACTGGAAGCATTAATTATTTTAGTGTATCAAAATTTACTAGGATGTCCATAAGTGACTCCTTGTCAAGCATCATTCCATTGAAGCATCTGATGACACCTCCCAGGCTGCAATCTTAAGCCTGAATTATATACATTGCTTCACTAATCGTGAGTTTCAGATTTTAAATTGCACCAGAAAGCAACAGCATAAACACCGCAAAAGCTACTCCATCAAAGAAAGCATAGTCCTTACAATGTTTCTACAATAATATGTACAAAGCTAACATTAATACTATGGAAAAAAGTAAGCTTCCATTGGATGCATACGATAACAGACCTTGTATGAGTAATTTACAATAGCGTTCTCTCTTATGCCAACAAGTACAAATAACTGCCATCCACTTCCAAGCTAATTCTACAGGTAACATCAGTCAATACTTGACACCAGAAATTATTTAAAATTTTATAAATATGTTATACCATATACGAAAGATGCCAACTGATGCAATTTGTCTTTGTAGGTCGTGCGGTGCCAAGGACCTCACAATCAGCAGGTCGTGCGGTGCCAAGGACCTCACCATCAGTATCCTGATCTCGGCTATAATCTCTCCTGTCCTAGTTCTAGAAAAATATTTTGTGTTATATAAAACACAACGAATTAGGCATGGTTTATGAGCTTCAACGATGCACATGACGGAAAATCTGGATTCAACTAATCCAGAATACAGTGGATAATCGCGCATGTACAACATAAAGTTAGTATAGAAATCTCTTCGATCTTATGATAATCAAACTCAAACTGTTACCTATCCTTTCTATTATGAACCATGTATTCGTAAGATTCAGACTTAACATAAGTCCATATTGCTCTAAAGTGTATCAAATATCTCAACAACACAAACGGTAATCACAACCATAATAGGCTCACAAAATACCTCATTAATTCTATATTCAATTAATCTGAATAACCACTATAATAGCTCATATACGGTAAAATTTCCAAGATACACTGACATGAGGGCATAGCAAAGCTTTGCAATGAAACGCTAAACTATTTGCAGTAATAAAGACAGGATAAGAGCTCTCTCTTTCATACTCAGCATTTCTTGGCAATATTTATGTACAGGACCATCCTTCCTTGCCCAACTAATTTAAGGGCTCCACATTAATATTAGTTGGGCTACATCATTAATTTACAACATTAATTCACAGTAACAAAGAGTTCTGGAAAAAAAGAAAAAAAATTATAAGGTGTGTTCATAGATATATGAAAGAAAAATTTTAACAACGCTTGGTCTCATGGTAAATGGAACCTGTGTATACCGTTATGGTTGGAAGCCGTAGATAATAACAAGCCATGCAACTATTCTAACTCCCCTAGTTTGTAGAAAATGTGGTGCAAGACTGAGGAAGCTGAGGTTGTCCAGGCCCTACCTGAGGCCTAGTAGGGGAGTCACTGCTGCCACTAGCGCCATTGGTAATCCGAGGAGCCCCCATAATTGATGTGATGGCGGCAGCCAAGGCTGTAGTGAAGTTGGGATCTGATGCAATAGCAGCAGTGACCGTCTCAACCATCGACTGTTGCCTTGGGCCAAACTGCATCATCGGCGGCCCCATCACTCCAGGAAGCTTTTGAGGGAGGTACATCGATGGCGACATGGAGAACGGAACTGATGGCAGGTGGCCCCGTGAGAGCTGGAGTGGACCAGGGGACTGCGTCAGATCGAGGGTGATGGTGGGAAACGGGGCGGAGGCGGAGAGGGTGGCCATGGTGGAAGCATAGGGTACGGGTTGGAAGAAGCCACTAGGGGTCATGAGGGAGTCCTTGCTGGTGGTGGAGCCGGAGAGGAGCATGGCAGCAGCGGCGGATGTGGTGTTGGCCATTGCAGTGGCGGCTGGTGGGAGGGGGTGGTTGTGGTTGCCCTCATAGGTGGTTATGAGAATGCTCTTGTCCTCAGCACATCTCTGCACCTGTTGCACCAAAAACAAATCATAGAGAAAATAAACTGCGTGGCCTTTAGTAACGAATCCAAATAAGTTATATCCATGAATAGCTCACGAGAAACACTATCTTTGTAAGCCAAGAACTGTAGAGACTTTACTAGCGACTTAAGTTATGGATTAGCGTATTTTCTTGAGAAAAAACAGTGTATTAAGCATAAATTGTAGCAAAGATGGTGTTATTAGGCCTGATCCTATGCATGGTTGTCTTTTTTGTACTAAGTTATGCATAAATGTTGAATAAGGTTAAGGACTAAACGTAAAATTTCTTTTAAAATCAAGTGACCGAATAAAATAATTTTAATAAATAAGAATTAAATATAAATGATGGTCAGTCAAGTGGTGGACCCTCAATTTCCAATATGACAAATTGTAGAGAAATTCTCTAGACTTTAAAAAGGTTTTAGGTGATTTGGTGAAAGAATTAGATAGCTTAATTACTTTGTCAATCCATGAAATAATGTGTGCGCACGCGTGTTGTGCTAGGGTTCTGGGGCGGGGAGAACGGGAAAGAAGCTGGAAGCAGCGGAATAATTCAGTAGCACCTTTAGACTATAATTAAAAAAAAAAATCCTGCATAAAACTTATCTCTGATTAGCATATATTAAGTTTAGTAAGATGCTTTAGACGATAGTAATCAAGGACATCACACAGTGGAGCAAATAGAGAGAAAAAAGAAAAGGAGGAGGAAAAAAATCATCCTCCGCATTTTAGATAAAAGAGATTTCGGGCTCTACAGCTGTATTTTGCAATCAAACAATGGCAAGACTAGTCAACACGATTAGAATAGAAGATTAAAATTTCTTTTTGAATTAAGAAATTAGATACCTGTTGTTTGAGCCATAGTCTGAGACTTCGAGCAATTTACTTGTTAAATAAACTTTCAGCCCAAGATAAAGGCCATAAATGAGGTATATGTCCATCTGTGACTTACTACCCAAGGGAATTTTTTTGTTGACTTTGACTCCAAATTTTGGCTTGGTGAATAAACAACCCGTAGTGGGAGCTGATCTGCCTCATTAATTGTTTGAAGTCACCCTAACTCTTTTGCAAACAACGGGAAGATGCCTTATGCGTAAGAAGTTCTAAGAAACAGTTCGGAATGTTCAGAAAAAATATAAGGGAGGACTTACTGAAGATTTTGCAGCTATTGATAAAACTTCCTATATGCAGTACGTGCATTGGCCTAAGGAAGAATAGTGAGATAGGACCCACGTAAGCAAACCCAAAATGCACGCTATGGTTATGCTTGCTTAATTATATATTTATTTTGATATGTAATAGGGTTTAAACCTACAATTTTGATGAAGTTTTCCACTGAGTACGGCAATTTGCAAGTGTCAAAAGATAATTTTATTACTCTTACAAATCTTTTGACAACATCCTTAGCATAAGAAGCTTTTCCATAGATTACCATAACCAAAAGCTAGTTTATCACTGATTGCACTTACCTGCTTTCGAACGGGGCAACCAACAGACATGGTGCATCGATAGTAGGCTCGTGGGCATGGATTGCCCTTTGCCATCTTCTGACCATATTTCCTCCATTGACATCCATCATTAATCTACAGACGACCAAACCTTCTTCCTTAGTTCACAAGTCTTTTTATCTTACACATAGAGTCAGTACTGATAGTATTAATGGTTATTAATGCAGAAATTGTAATGCAATGGGAGAATCTATTTACCATTGGAGCATCAGACCGTGCACGCACAGAAACTCTTGCTTTGCGGCCTGGGAGCTCAGTGTCAGACGTGCTTCGTTCTTGCATCAGCCTGGGACTCTTGTTGCTCCCCCAGCTAGGTGATGCTGGCTCCGAGGGACCATCATCAATAGGTAGCTGTCTCTTGGTGAATGGAATAATGCCTCTCTCCCTCGAACCTCTGCCGATGTTGTTGGTCAAAGACTGTGATTGTTCATGATCATCGTCACCACCAGAATGTTCATCAATGTTCCGCACGCTAGTTTGACCAGGTTCCATGAATTGGTGCTCAGATACTGCTACTGGACTCAATGTATCGGTCTTGTTGTCCTTTTATGGAAGGATAAGAAACATGTTAATCTGTTTTAGTAATTAGAAACCAAAATGAAAACTACCTAGTTGTAAAAACTATGTTAGCAAAGAAAGGGAAATTAAAGATGAAATATGTGAGAAATATTATGATATTATAATATTTTGATATAATATTATATCTCAGCACTTTTTGCTTAGCTATATCTCAGCACTTTTTAGATTTTTTTTATGGAAGCCAGTACCGTTGCATTGCTTTCCCCACAGGGTAAGAAGTGGATAAAAGCAAAGCAGCCAGACCGCATTGAGCATTGGATTGCTTCCATGGAGAGTGAAGTATAACTTTCCTTGTTATGTGATTCAGCCAATCACGTTGCAGGTGCCAAAGCTGGTAGGCAACCAACTTGCCTTTGTAATATGTCTATTCTTCTCCAAAGATTTTTTTTGATGGAATATTCTTCTCCAGAGATTATTGGAGAGGCTCTGTTCTTTTAGGTGGGGTCATGGCTGGGGTAATTCTCTCAGCTGCAGTGCAAGCACTGGTGGAGAGGATACCCGACTATGTCCTCCAACCGTTTGGGTTATGCTGGGCATAGATGAGCAACTTGAAATGCTGAAAACGAAGCTACAGCTAATTCAGTTCAAGCTTCGAGATGCAGAGCACAGGCAGATCAAGGATCCAGCTGTGAGGACCTGGCTTGCAGAACTAAAAGATGCAGCCTACGACGCTGATGACACACTGGATGAATGCATATATGAAGATATGCAGATGAAGGCAGATGATATGGAGAACCTGGAAAGCAACTTCTTTTCCCGTCGCAAACGGGTTCACAAACCGACTCTTTTTGGCTACAAAATGGGAAGGAAACTAACAGATAGATTAGATGGATTAGGTGATCATTTGATTGGAGGTAAATTAATCTAGTTGGACCCTAATTAAACCCATATAGGCCTAGACTTAATCCTAAATTGAGTTAATCATACTAGGATAGGTTAAGATTTAATAGTCAATATATGACTAATAAATTTGAGGGATTTTGGTGACATTTATAGGTGATCTCGTTAGTTATTGATTAAGTTCGATGGAGTCTCTTGGTGTAAATTGAGGATTAGCGATTAAAGATAGGAATCTTATCCTACTCTTATATGGCATGCATTATTTTACACATTTTTTTAATAGCATACACCATATTTTGCATGCATAGTTTTATCCACATGCTTTGATTATGCACGTATATGATATGTTTTTCAACTGTGATATATATCATATGGAGATCATGTATATTTATGGCATATTATATTAGTATGATTTATGATGTTGATCTTGTGGTGGATTTGAAAGCTGATTTGCATATCATAATAAAGTGGTGATGTGGGGGGAGCATAGCATGTGGACTAATCAATGAGAGGTGAGGTGGAATTAGGGTAGAGCCAATGGTTGGTTTAAGCCCGATGTAGAACCAATGGGGTGATTTTCTGACTTGGTTTATAATACCTAGCATAGCTTAGCTGTTGATATGTGATACTAATTCGAGCCAGCTTTGGTTGAGTTTGCTTAGACATGTGGTATCGGAGGCAGGGGCTAGGGTTGGTTTAAGCCCAATGTAGAATTAGTTTGGTTGACTAGTTTGTGATATGTGGTACTAGTGTGGAAACTAACTGGAATGTGAGGAGATTACTAAGTTAGGTTGTTAAACATGAAATACTAGCTAAGGAGGGGTAACTATGTATCTTTAGTGTGCCTTTGATACTGGTATGATTAATTCGCTAGCATGTAAGAATTATTGGTATACCAATAAGGTTGATTCGTTGATATTACTATTATGGTGATTTTTGATATGACATCAATGTGGTGTAGTCTAATTTATATATTATAATATATGATATATATATAATATGATATAATATAAGATATATAATATAATATGATATAATATAAGATATATTATATCATATATATATCATATTATAGTATATTATAATTTATATATTATAATATATGATATAATATAATATAATATACGTTACCTTAGTTCACAAGTCTTTTTATCTTACACAGAGAGTCAGTACTGATAGTATTAATGGTTATTAAATGCAGAAATTGTAATGCAATGGGAGAATCTATTTACCATTGGAGCATCAGACCGTGTACGCACAGAAGAAACTCTTGCTTTGCGGCCTGGGAGCTCAGTGTCACTGCAATTCGTTCTTGCACTCTTGTTGCTCCCGCAGCTAGGTGATGCTGGCTCGAGGGACCATCATCAATAGTAGGTAGCTGTCTCTTGGTGAATGGAATAATGCCTCTCTCCCTCGAACCTCTGCTGATTTTGTTGGTCAAAGACTGTGATTGTTCATCATCGTCACCACCAGAATGTTCATCAATGTTCCGAACGCTAGTTTGACCAGGTTCCATGAATTGGTGCTCAGATACTGCTACTGGACTCAATGTATCGCTCAACTATCCGTCGCAATACCATTTTGTCGCAATTGCATCGCAATATTGCGACTCTCTGCGATGCTCTTGTGACGCCACATTGCGTCGCAATATTGCGACTCTCTGCGACGCTCTTGCGACGCCACATTGCGTCGCAATATTGCGACGCAAGCAAATGCGTCGCTAAATTTAAAAATAAATTTTAAAAAAATTATTATTAAATATTACGACGCACTAAATTGCGTCGCAATATTTAAAATTAATTTTTAAAAAAAAAATTATTATTAAATATTGCGACGCACTAAATTGGGTCGCAATATTGCGACTCATCCAGCTGCGTCGCAATATTTAATAATAATAATTTTGGTATAATAGCGACGCAATTTGAGTCGCTAATGCGTCGCAAATAAAAATTATTTTAAAATATTACGACGCAAGGTAATTGCGTCGCAATATTTATTAAAAATTTTTAAGATAAAATAGCGACTCAATTTTAGTCGCTAATGCGTCGCTATTAAATTTATTTTTAAATTATTGCGATGCCAGGTCATTGCGTCGCAATATTTAATAATAATATTTTAAAAATATTAGCGATCCAATATCAGTCGCTAATGCGTCGCAAATTTTTTTTTTAAAAATATTTAAATGATTAAAAATTAAAACGATTAATTCAATTTCGCTAAATCTAAATATTGATACAAACATTTTTCACTCAATCCAAACAATAATATATTTCAAAAAATAATTTATATATTAAAATTTTGAAGTTTTTACAACATAAAAAAAGAAAAAAAAATACATCAAGAATCTGAACGATCACGTGGAGGCTGTGGAGGCTGTGGAGGCTGAAGACTCTGCGACAAGCGGCTAACCATATCCCGCAAATAATGCATCTCATCTCGCATGTCTGCAACCTCCTGATCCCGGCCTCGCATACGATCCTCAAAATCCTGCTCGACCTCCTGGCGAATCTCCTCTGCAATAGATCTGCGAAGCTCCTGTAAACGCTCGGGAGGAAGATCAGCAGGAACTCGCGAGCTGGAGGCCTGATGGGGAAAAAATGTAGAAGCTCTAGTGCCCAGACCATAGACCCTGCGGTCTCGTGGCTGGGCACCAACAGCCTCCAAAAACACACGTCGACTCTCCTCTGCTGAGAGTTCGACGGGCGTCTCCCCATCAGTAGAGTCGACCTACGATGCCTGGGAGCGAAGCTCGTCGACTCGTGTCTTGAAATTATGAAATCAACAATAAATGAGTTAATAAATTTCTCGAAATAAAATTTTAGAAATTAAACAGATACTACATAAATCTAATTTCTTACCGCAACCTCCCGTGATCGCGTGTCGACCCAGGAGCCGTCCCTCCTGGTGTGTGTCGCCCTGAATAGACGAAACTCACCAGGATCTCCGCCCTCCTGCTCAGTCTATAACAATAAAAAAATGATATTAATACAAATATTTGTAAATAACTAAAATAGTAATTAAAATATTTATGTTTTCTTACCATACGCCGTCTGTGCTCCTGAATCGAAATGGAGCCCGAAGTATGACGGGAGAGACCCGTGCCAGGACCGCCCTTCTCAGATCGGCGGTTCGTGCTGGCTGATGCGGACCTCCTGCGCCAGCCATCGGACTCCCAGGCCTGCTGCCACTCGTGCCAAATACCCTCTGGCACGTGCGCAGGACGCTGACCCGATGACCTCCAACGATGAAGCATGTCGGAGTATCGGCGTCGCGTCAGAGCCTCCCATGCTGCCCTAATGGCATCATGGCTGGCAGGATCCCACGTAAACTTTTTCTGCATTAAAATAAATAGTTAGTTTCTGAATTTATTAAGTTTAAAGAATTATATATCACTGATAAATTGTATTTAATAAGTTTACCTGAAACTCAGAAAAATAAAACTCCCTCGTGGCTGGAGATACGTGGCGCCAATCGTAGCCACTGGGATCTGCACGCCTCTGAAAAACGGCGCTGATGTGGCTGGATACATGATGCTGCTCAATGAATCTGTTAAAAAAATGCAAGTTTATAAGTAATGACTTAAAAACATAAACAAATATTTTTAATTAGTATATACTTACATCCCCTGAGCATCAAGTCTAAGTACAGTGCGGCCGATGGTGGAAGAACTCTCGGAGGTCTGTGCCGATCGGCTGGATGGTAATACTGCTGCAGAGATCGAAGGCTGCGCCTCTGCTGGAGATCCAAACTCTCCATCTCCGACGCTCATGTGATCTGATGTCGCAGGATCCAAACTACGTCTCTGCTCACCCAATCTGTCGTCGGTAGATCTACCTCTGCCCCTCATACTGAAATACTAAAGATTCACACAATTAAATTACGATTAATGATTGACTATGTAAGAATTTAACACTTATAAAAAAAGTTAAATTTTAAAAAACCTTTATGTTTAATCGGTGTCATTTGTTTCGTGAAATGTTGGTTCAACATCCGATGCCGTATCGGATTGCGAATCAGTTTCATTATCATCGGAAGGAAACCGAACATTTGCATCCGCAATTTCTTGGACATCACCACTTGGATCTCTAAGTGATGTTTCAGGAGCCCTTGTGTCGTCCTCAATTGCATGCATTTCCATCTCATCCTCTTGAAATGCAGGGCACTCGGCTGATTGACTTGATGAACTCTCCTCTAATACGATTGTTGAACGTGGGACGATTTTAGAAACGGCCCACCAATCTCGCTTGTCGTTGCGCAAACTTGGATATCCGCAGTAAAAGACTTGCTGAGCTTGGGATGCAAGGATGAATGGGTCATATTTCTGCAATCTTCGTCGATGGTTCACTTCAACCAAATTATAGTCGTTATGAACCCTTTTGCCCACAGGAACTATCGGATCGAACCAATCACAACGAAACAATACGGTTCGTTTCATAGGCCAACCGGGATATTCAACTTCAACCACCTCTACTAACTTTCCATAATAATCCTGCATATTTGCTCCAACACTTTCTCCTTTACACACACGCCCCAGTTCTGCGTGCCTCTTGAAGCTGCTAATCGTTCAATCTGAAATTTGTACCCATTTACAAAATAGCCAGTAGAGGTTGTTACGGTCTTCAATGGCCATTGCGATAGACATTTAATGAAAATATTGTCGGTTGTCGACCATGGACCGTTGACCTATAAATTAATAAGCTATTGACATCCAATTCAAAAAATAATAGCCATTATCGAAATTGATTGAGTGATACTACTCACAAATTCATAAAACCAGTAAGCAAACTCCGTTTCTAATTTCTGCCCAATTGCAACTTGACTGATGTCGGGATTCATCTGTCGTTGTCTATCACAAAACATCCTTATGGGATGAAAAGGATGAAAACTACTGTTAGAAATTAAATATTATGGTATATTATTATATAAATTTAAATTTTAATTTAGCATTGAAGTATACACTTACTCAATATATGGATCGACTTCTCGACAGTTCATTAGGATGTAATAATGTGCTGCATTATACTCCATATCGCTAAGATTTCTTGACTTCTGCCCACCAAATGAACGGCCGATAGCTTTAAAAATTGATATTCTACCGTCATTAGCTTCTGCTTCGTCCACATACGTCATCGTTACGACCATGATTTCGGCTCCTCGTGTGGACGTGACCCTCAAAGTAATGCGAGGCAAAAGCTGAAACTTCTTCGACCAAGTGTGCATTGCATATAGAACCTTCAACCCTTGCCTTATTACGCACATTATTTTTTAACTTCTTAAGATACCTATATGTAAAGTTGCAACAAAAAATTAACGAATTTTTCAAGCAATGAAATAATATTTGAAATGTCAACATATCTTAATGATGTATATATTTACCTCTCGAAAGGATACATCCAGCGATACTGCACGGGACCAGCTATGCTCGCTTCGTATGGCAAGTGAACCGGTAAATGCTCCATTGAGTCAAAAAAACTGGGAGGAAATATTCGCTCAAGCTTGCATAAAATAATTGGAATTTCCTCCTCAAGCCTTGCCATGGATGCAGAAGTAATGACTGCGGCAGATAACTCCTTGAAGAATAAGCTGAGCTCCGTAATTGCCTTCCAGACATGTTGCGGAAGCAACTCACGAAAAGCTATAGGTAATAATCGTTGCATGAAAACATGGCAGTCGTGGCTCTTCATGCCGAACAACTTGAGCTTATGCATGTCCACACACCTACCGATATTTGAGGCATAACCATCTGGAAATTTTAACCCTCTAAGCCAGTTACATAAAACTTCTCGTGAATTTCTGTCAAGAGTGTAACATGCTTTAGGATAGGTCCCATCGGCACTCCTTCTCAAATCACCTCTTCTGCAGTACTGATTAAGTTCTTCTCTTGACTTTGCAGTATCTTTTGTTTTTCCCGGGATGTTTAGCACCGTGTTAAATATGTTATCAAAGAAATTTTTCTCGATATGCATAACATAAGTTGTGCCGGATGAGATTTGTGCTCCAATAAGGCAAATCCCAAAATATACTTCGCTTCTTCCAGTTATGTTCTTTACATATACGGCTATTTATTCTATCTGCATCCGGTTCCCATGCATACATCAACCCCAAATGCTCTATAGAATCAAATAGATCCGTGCCGGACCTAACCGGTTCGGCAAATTTTGTGACTGCTTTGTTCTTCCGGAAGGCGATCAAGTTACGCCTGTAAGGATGATTTGGGGGCAAGAACTTCCTATGGTTATCAAACCATGACTGCTTACCACTCTTCTGCAATGTAAATGCATCCGAATCATACATGCAATGAGGGCATGCCAGACGTCCAGCAGTGCTCCAACCAGACAACATTGCATATGCCGGGAAATCACTTATTGTCCACATCAAAGCAGCTCTCATTAAGAAATTCTGTTTCATAGAAATGTCGTAGGCTACCACTCCTGTTTCCCACAACATTTTTCAATTCGGCCACCAACGGTTGCAGAAAGACATCAATCTTTTCCTTTGGATTTGATGGTCCTGGAACCAAAACGGTTAAAAACATTGCAGTATCTTTCATGCACTTCCACGGAGGAAGGTTATATACAGTCAGTATCACAGGCCAACATGAATACTGTTGCCCCGCTTGACCAAATGGTTGGAAGCCATCGGTACAAAGACCTAATCTCACATTCCTTATATTCAGCGAAATCAGGATGATTTTCATTGAAATGCTTCCAAGCCTTTGAATCTGATGGATGCCGCATTTCATCCTCTTTAGATTCATGTTCGGCATGCCATCTCATATCAGCAGCTGTTGCCTCAGATCTGTATAATCTCTGCAGGCGTGGGGTAAGAGGAAAGTAATGCATCCTCTTGTAAGGCACACTTTTCCTCCTACTTGTACCGGCTCCTCCTTCGGTGTTTTTGAACCTCGATTGCCCACAAATCTTACACCATCTCAGCTCTGAGTCTTCACCCCAAAATATCATACAATTGTTCAAGCAACAATCGATCTTATTAACTGGGAGCCCAAGCCCACGCAACAACTTCTTTGTTGCGTAAAAACTGTCTGCGGCAACATTATCATTTGGCAGAATTTCTTTGATTAACTCAGCTACAGAATTGAACGCCTTTTCTGATAATCGATGTTCTGCCTTAATATTCAACATTCGAGCAGCTGTAGAGAACTGGGAATGACCCTCACACCCAGGATACAATTCTTGATTTGCAGCACGCAACATATCATAAAATTGTTGTGCTTCTGGATTTGGTTCTTCCATAAATGTATTCTGATTGAAGTCATTACCCGATGCATTCATCACCATTTGTTCATATGTGTTTAAATTCACAAATGGTTCATCTACGGGAATTGACTCTTGTTGGCCTATAACAGCTGCTGGAATATCCTCTGGTTCACCATGACAGTACCAAACATAGTAATCAGGAACAAAACCCTTCTTACACAAATGCACCTTAACAGTTTCCACATCTCTGTAGGCTTTATTCTGACACCTGTGGAAGTTGCATGGGCACCTAATCCTAGGCCCATCCATCCATTCAGGTTGGCTACATGCAAATGCGATAAATTCTTCCAATCCATTCAGAAAATCTGGATTCAGCAAGCCATCTTTTATCCTTGCATACATCCATGAGCGAGTCCCGCTCATTTTTGACCGACTTATACAAAGTCTGGTAAATCATTAAATGAAACCAAAAAATAAAACTATATTAGTATTACTAATATATAACTAAATTATTTCTTGGCACAACTAAGGTTAATAACAACCATTTAAATCATTTATAAGTAACAAATTTTTTTTAGGCAACTAAGGTCCTACCATGCAAGGGCGAGCCACGGCTACGATCCTTGGCGTGCTAGCAAGGACCGATGCACAGGTTCATGGCTAAAGGGAGGGCTTGAGTTTGTGTCGGGCCGCAAGGCGGTGCGTTTATCATTAGACTTCACAAGAATTCAAGTGTCTTAAATAATTCTACCTTCACTCCATGTCTAAAGGTAAGGCCCTATCCCATTCAAGAATATTTTTTGTGATATGTTATTCTGCTATTAATTATCATCGATCGGTACATTGAAATTTCGGCAGCATTTCCCCATATGTTCTCCTAAATGTGTGGTATATAAGCCACACTAGGAGAACGTATGAGCAAATGCAAACCGAAATCTCACCCCACGATGATTACTAGCAGACTAACATGTCACAAAATATTCCCAAACTGTCCACCAGGACAATTTGAGAATTTGCAAGACTAAGGCTTACAAATTCTCAAACGGGTCTAAAGGTTAAAGTGCTGTGATTATGGAAGTCCGAAGACAATCGAACTTATGCTTGTTATTCTTAACTTCTTGTGAATTATACATGTAATCACTAACTTTTTAAGATTATTGTGTCAAATACAAATGTTTGCGAATACTAAAATGTAAATCATTGAAACTACTAATTTGTTGCTGGAAATTAAATAATTACAACAAAACATTTTATTTAGCATTTCAAAATGTAATGCATCATTCAGAGCAGAATATAAATAATCAAGACATAACAAATGTAAATGAGTATAAATGCACAAATACTATTGTCATAAACATTCTGCTTAAATTAATTATTGCATAAATATTATGTAAATTAAATAATAATACAATAAGACTTCCTATCTAGCATTACAAATATTATTGAATAATCAAGACATAACAAACAGTGGGGGGGGCGGGGGGTTTCCCCCCTCCCCCTGTTAAAAAATTTTTTTTTTTTTTTTGACAGTGGCCTGGCCACCGTGGCCAGGCCACTGCCGGCCACGGCACGGCCACGGCCGTGGCCGGACAAGAAAAAAAGGGGGGGGGTTTCCCCCCTCCCCCCTGTTAAAAATTTTTTTTTTGTCACAGTGGCCTGGCCACCGTGGCCAGGCCACTGCCGGCCACGGCAGCGGCCGTGGCCAGACAAGAAAAGAAAGGGGGGGGGGGGGGGGGTTTCCCCCCTCCCCCCCCCCTGTTAAGAAATTTTTTTTTTTTGTCACAGTGGCCTGGCCACCGTGGCCAGGCCACTGCCGGCCACGGCAGCGGCCGGGCGGCCCGTCCGGCCGGCCACGGCCCAAGAAAAAACGGGGGGGGGGCCACGGTAGCGGCCGTGGCCGGAGAAGACGGCCACGGCAGCGGCCGTGGCCGTAGGGAAATTAAAAAAAAATATTTTTTTTAGAGTATTGGGGCTAACCTTGGTCGAGATAACAAGCCGGAGTCGGATGAGATCGCCGGGTAGCCGGAGGACCACAGGGGATGCGCCGGAGCAGCGAGCGGGGATCACGCGGCGGCTAGGTCAAGACGGGGAAGAAGAAGAGGAGAAAGGGTGGCTTAAATATAGTAATTAGCGACGCAATAATTGCGTCGCAATTTTTGTCGCAATTTTTTTTTTATGTCTTAGCGACGCACTATGCGTCGCTAATCCATCGTTAATATATGTTTATTATAATTTTCTGAAAACATAGCGACGCCAATAATTGCGTCGCTAATGAGTCGCTAAATTGGCGCCATCGTCCGACGGGAAAAATATTTTTATTTTCTAATAATTGCGTCGCTAAGGCGTCGCAATATTTTTTTAATATTTTAAATTGATTAAAATAAAAACTTATTACAATAATTGCGACGCAAGCAGTGCGTCGCAATTATTTTTTAAATATTTTTAAATAAAAATATTTAAATTTATTATAATAATGTGACGAAAAATTGCATCGCAATAATTTTTTAATATTTTTAATCATATTATTTTAATAATATTGCGATGCATACATGCGTCGCAATATTATATTTCTTTTATTTATTATTACTGATAAAAATCATATATAATTGCGACGCATATATTCGTCGCAATATTTGTTTATATTTTTTTAAACTGCGTCACTAAGGCGTCGCAATAATTTGTTAATATTTATAAATGATATTTATAATTAATGTTAATAATTGCGACGACAAATGGCATCGCAATATATTTTATAAAATTTTTAATTACATAAATTTAATTTAAAAACATTGTGACGCAACATATGCGTCGCAATATTATATTTCTTTTATTTATTAATATTAAAAAATTTTATTTACTAAAAATAATTGCGACGCATAGCAATATTTGTTTATTTATTAATGATAATATTAATAATTTATGATAATAATTATTTATTTATTAATAGATAAAAATTATATTTACTAAAAATATTGCGACGCATACATTGCGTCGCATTATTTGTTTAATTTTTCCTCTAAAATGCATCGCAAAGATTCGACGGTTGCGATCGATCCAAGCCGTGATCCCGATTGGCCACGACCTATCTCGACAGTTGCAATCCGTCCGAGAACGGCGACGATCCGACGGTTGCGATCGATCCAAGCCCTGATCCTGATCGACGACGACCGATCTCGGACCGTGGCGATCCGTTCGAGATCGGTGACGATCCGACGGTTGCGATCGATCCAAGCCATGATCCCGATCGGCCACGACCTATCTCGGAAAGTTGCAATCCGTCCGAGATCGGCGACGATCCGACGGTTGCGATCGATCCAAGCCCTGATCCCGATCGGCCACGACCGATCTCGGACCATGGCAATCCGTCCAAGAACGGCGACGATCCGACGGTTGCGATCGATCCAAGCCCTGATCCCGATCGGCCACGACCGATCTCGGATAGTTGCAATCCGTCCGAGATCGGTGACGATCCAACGGTTGCGATCGATCAAGCCCTGATCCCGATCGGCGACGACCGATCTCGGACCGTGGCAATCAGTCCGATCGGCAAAGATCCGACGGTTGCGATCGATCCAAGCCTGTGATCCCGATCGGCCATGACCTATCTCGGACAGTTGCAATCCATCCGAGATCGGCGACGATCCGACGGTTGCGATCGATCCAAGCCCTGATCCCGATCGACGACGACCGATCTCGGACCGTGGCGATATGTCCGAGATCGGTGACGATCCGACGGTTGCGATCGATCCAAGCCATGATCCGATCGGCCACGACCTATCTCGGACAGTTGCAATCCGTCCGAGATCGGCGACGATCCGACGGTTGCGATCGATCCAAGCCCTGATCCCGATTGGCCACGACCGATCTCGGACCGTGGCAATCCGTTCGAGAACGGCGACGATCCGATGGTTGTGATCGATCCAAGCCCTGATCCCGATCGGCCACGATCGATCTCGGACCGTGGCGATCCGTCCGAGATCGGTGACGATCCAACGGTTGCGATCGATCCAAGCCCTGATCCCGATCGGCGACGATCGATCTCGGACCGTGGCAATCGGTCCGATCGGCAAAGATCGACGTTGCGATCGATCCAAGCCGTGATCCCGATCGGCCACGACCTATCTCAGACAGTTGCAATCCGTCCGAGAACGGCGACGATCCGACGGTTGCGATCGATCCAAGCCCTGATCCCGATCGGCGACGACCGATCTCGGACCGTGGCGATCCGTCCAAGATCGGTGACGATCTGACGGTTGCGATCGATCCAAGCTGTGATCCCGATCGGCCACGACCTATCTCAGACAGTTGCAATCCATCCGAGATCGGTGACAATCCGACGGTTGCGATCAATCCAAGCCCTGATCCCGATCGGCCACGACCGATCTCGGACCGTGGCAATCCGTCTGAGAACGGCGATGATCCGACGGTTGCGATCGATCCAAGCCCTGATCCCGATCGGCCACGACCGATCTCGGACCGTGGCGATCCGTCCGAGATCGGTGACGATCCAATGGTTGCGATCGATCCAAGCCCTGATCCCGATCGGTGACGACCGATCTCGGATCGTGGCAATCGGTCGATCGGCAAAGATCCGACGGTTGCAATCGATCCAAGCCGTGATCCCGATCGGCCACGACCTATCTCGAACAGTTGCAATCCGTCCGAGAATGGCGACGATCCGACGGTTGCGATCGATCCAAGCCCTGATCCCGATCTGCGACGACCGATCTCGGACCGTGGCGATCTGTCCAAGATCGGTGACGATCCGAAGGTTGCGATCGATCCAAGCCATGATCCCGATCGGCCACGACCTATCTCGGATAATTGCAATCCGTCCGAGATCGGCGATGATCCGACGGTTGCGATCGATCCAAGCCCTGATCCCGATCGGCCACGACCGATCTCGGACCATGGCAATCCATCTGAGATCGGCGACGATCCAACGGTTGTGATCGATCCAAGCCCTGATCCCGATCGGCGACGACCGATCTCGGACCGTGGCAATCGGTCCGATCGGCAAAGATCCGACGGTTGCGATCGATCCAAGCCGTGATCCCGATCGGCCACGACCTATCTCGGACAGTTGCCATCCGTCCGAGATCGGTGACGATCCGACGGTTGCGATCGATCCAAGCCCTGATCCCGATCGGCGATGACCGATCTCGGACCGCGGCAATCGGTCCGATCGGCAAAGATCCGACGATTGCGATCGATCCAAGCCATGATCCTGATCGGCCACGACCTATCTCGGACAGTTGCAATCCGTCCGAGATCGGCGACGCACTGTTATGCGTCGCAATATTTTTTAAAATATTTATACTTTAAAAAATATAATTTTATTTAAATTTTTTGCGACGCAATTGTTGCGTCGCTAAATTAAAAATAATTTTTCTATTTTTCTAGTTTATTACGTCGCTAAGGCGTCGCTATTTAAAATATTTAATTCTTTTCAAAACATTGCGACGCACTGTTATGCGTCGCAATATTTTGTAAACTATTTGTACTTTAAAAAATATAATTTCATTTAAATTATTTGCAACGCATTTGTTGCGTCGCTAAATTAAAAATAATTTTTCTAATTTTCTAGTTTATTGCATCGCTATTTAATATATTTAATTCTTTTAAAAATATTGCGACGCACTGTGATGCGTCGCAATATTTTTTTCCGATAATTAAATTTTATAAAATTTAATTTCATTTAAATTATTTGCGATGCAATTGGTGCGTCGCTAAATTAAAAATAATTTTTCTAATTTTCTATTTTATTGCGTCGCTAATGCGTTGCTATTTAAAATATTTAATTCTTTTCAAAACATTGCGACGCAAATATTGCATCGCAATATTTTTATTGATATTTATATTTAATAAAAAGTTAATATAAAAATATTGCGACGCAATATTTGCGTCGCAATATTAAAAATTTAATTTTTTTTGATTTTCTGGTTAATTGAGTCGCTTATGCATCGCTAATTGCGTCGCAATATTTTGTTGTCACAGAGGCATCGCAAAGTGGTCGCAATTTAGCGACGCAATTATGCATCGCTAAATTTGCTTCGCTATTTTAGTATTTTCTTGTAGTGTTTTAGCCTATAACAAGCAATTAAGTCTAGCAGCACTCTAGCTCACTATGGTAAATAAATTGAGCTACGCTTCAGTTCGCAATGGCAACCATATCTAGCTGTGCTCCAACCCATGATGGCAACCATATCTAGCTGCACTCCAGCTCGTAATGATAACCATATTTAGCTATGCTCCAGCCTACGGTGGCAACAAATCTTATGACTAGTCTAGTGTCTACCACTATTTATTCCATTACATATTTAGGTTATTTTGAGAACTAAAATTTATTCTTAATTACATGAGTAAGCAATCTAACATTTACAAGTCATATGATGTCTAATATAATCCATAATTGTGCACAATTTAAGTATTTTCTGCCATGATCATTTTACTACATGATTGATATTATATGGTTATCATGAAACATTACATGTATATATGTTCATATGTTAATGCTATCATCATAGTGTATTCGTATACATGATCATTATATCATATCACAACATATATATTATCATACTATGTATTTTCATATCATCATCATATAAATTTCAAGCATGATCAACAAAATATCACAACACATGAATTCCCAACATGCACTCATATAAATATGCATGCAATTCTTAGCTAAATTGGTAGCTATCTTTTATCCAAGGAAAATTGAGTTTGATCCTATGTCTAGTATCAAATATCAAGTTTCAGTATTTAGAGCTGACTCTAGAAGTCTGGGAGCCGACTTCGGAATGTATCGAAACAGTTTAACACTTTCGGCACGCGATAGGGCCGACTCCATCAGAAAGACAGAAAGTCCTCAATTCTGCGTCGAGCTAGAGCCGACTCCATAGGTTATATAGAGAGTGTATTTTTTGGGGCTTTGGTAAAGCTGACTCATGCATTCCCTAGAGCTGACTCCCGCACGTAAAGGTGTCAACCCCTCAAAAAGCCAGAGTCGACTCTACAACGGACAAAAGTTTACATTTTGCACATCCCGTTAGAGTCGACTCCAAGTTTGCTAGAGCCGACTCTAACCTATCAAGAGCAGACTCCAGAAGTGTCAGAGATGACTCCAAAGTCTGATATTTTTTCAATAGATTTCAATGGCACTTTTCTCTTCCGTGCTAAACTCATCCTCAAGCATTCTCAACGGCTCATTTTTCATCTAAAAAATGATTTAGAAGAGATTATAAATAAGAGCCAACAGACCATTTCAAAAAGAGATTGAAGAGAGAAAACAAAAAGGAAAAAGCTCAAATTCAAAATCTCTCGTATTCAAAACTGAGATTAAGACAATCTAAAGCATTCGAAAGTCAATCTTAAAGGATTTCCATCAAATCAAAAGAAGAAGAAGAAAGTCCTAATTCTTCAAAAGCCATTACATCAAAGATTCTTTCAAAGCTTCAAGCTCAACTTGAGAAAGATTATATCTAAGAAAAAGAATAAAAGAAGAAAAGCCCAACTTCAGAAATCTTCTAATCAGGCTCTTTTATTTTTATCTTGATTATATTATCTTATTTGCTTATTTGAGAAGCTTTATATCTGTTGTAACCATTTCCTTATTATTCTTGTTTATTAGTTCAATCAGGGGATTGAATCAAGGGAGGCAGTTTGGCCTTGTTCAAGCTAGAAAGCTTATGATAGGTTTTATGCTAGTAATCCTGTAAAAATTGGTTGGGTTAATTATGAACCCATTGTAAAACAACAAGTTTGAGTTGTGAGCTTATAAAATAACTCTGTTGTAATCAGGGTGATTATAGTATGGGCCCAAGAGTTTTTTAAGAGTGGATGTAGGTGTAGCTAATACCGAACCACTATAAATTTCTTGTGTTTGTTATGCTTTTCTCTCTTTCTCTCTACTCTATCCTTTATACTCTGTTTTGCATTCTTAGCACTAACCTTATTGCATTCTCTCTTGTGGACTAATTTGAGAAATAGTTTTTAAAGCTTTGAAATTTTTAAGAACCCAATTCACCCCCCCTTTTAGGTTGCCATCTGGGCCAACATGGGGGCTTCATGGTAGTGGAGCTCTTGTTGATGAGCTTGAGGGTGCTCTTTTTAGAAAGCTTGATGGTGCTCTAGATAATGAGCGTGAGGGTGCTCTTACTGGTGAGCTTGATGGTGCTCTTGCTGATGAGCTTGAGGGTGCTCTTACTAGTGATGGTGGAGTGGAGAGGCTAGCTTCCTCCTAGATGGCAATTTTCCCTATGTTTACCCGGTTGGTACTATTTCTAACAGGTCGAAGAATCCCCGGTCTAAATGGTTTAACGGGTAACGAGGATTACTCGTTAATGGCTAAACGGGTAAACAGCTGGGGGACAATATTCTCCGCCCCACCCTCGTTTACCAATCCCCATATTCGTTAACTTTAATATAATATATTTAAATTTTAGATATATATATATATATATATATAATATATTAAATATTTAAAATTTAAAATAAATAAAAATATATAGTAAAATACGTTTGAATCATTCTCCCTGTCTCTTCTCTTCTATAAAATAATTTATTTTTTTATGTCAATGGCCAAATGGGTATCAGCTGGAACCCATTTACCCAGTCGGGTATCTTCGTCCCTGCCCCGTTAACTATAACGGCTTAACAGGGCAAAGAACGGGGATATTTTTTCTAATGGGGATGGGGGACCGGTAGAGGCCGCCCCGAGCCATCTTCAGGCCGTTGCTATCCCTAAGCTTCCTGTTGCTCAGCTTATCATGAGGATTCTCCCATGGGGTAGGTGGATACCTCTTGGACTCTTGTCATCACCATCTTTTTGAACCATCATTTTGATCTAAGGGGGACGATGATCTGCAAGCTAGCATCGCTGATGATCCGTGATCTGCCTTCCCTTCCTAGTGCGCCAATTTGTTGATACCAAATCAACCTCCTCGAACGCCAGCGACCGTTCGATCGCCTTTTTCGGCGAGCCTACAATCTTTCGACAAGCTTCTCTCGTTCGGGAGCCTGCAAAAAGTCCTGGGGATTGGAGATTCCAACAGAGACCCTTCGATGCTCAAGTTAGTGCTCTGGGCAACAGGCGCGAGCTTGAGAAAGCTCAAAAGAGAGGCTTAGAAAAGTGCTCTATGTGAGCGTATTTAGCATTTAGGAGTTGTTATGGTTCATACCTGGTCGGGGTTCCCTCTTACCCATTTTATTGAAGCTTGGAGCCTGTGAGACTTGAAGTGTGACCACTTATCAAAGCATTTATGATAGGAGCGGCAATAGTGGAGCTTGCTTTCTGGTGGCATGTCAGAGTTGCAAGCTATGTCCCCCCAGAGTGGGTGACCGTAGCAGAGATGGTGGGTGCCGCTTGATTTTAACGGTTGTTATAGGCTTGCAGGGCGTGGGCAGCCATTACGGCATAGATCAGTCTAAAATTATTTCCACTTAAATATAATTTAATAACAATTAAACATGAATAGAAACTTTATTTCATATAAATTAAAAAGTCATGACATTAAGAAGGCAACAAGAAAATAAATTCTTCCTAACTCAAATTGGGCTGAACCAAGTTGAACCGGATTGAATCAAGTTGAACCGGGCTAAATCCTCTGTTCTTCCTTTGCATGTGCCTCCCGAGCCCACGGACACAGAGCCTTCATGCCACGTCTTCTGCTCCTGGAAAGAGAGCTTCCACGAATGTCGTCTCCAAGTCTCGAACAGGTCCTTACGAACAACGAACGGAGCCTCCACTGCTACTCAATTGCTCCTGAGATAGAGCTTCCACAGATCCTCAACGGCTCCTAGGAACTCCTCTCCCCTCCTAGGAATAGAGCTTTCACTCTACGAACGCCTGCAGAACCTCCGGACGGACGTTGATGGCTCCTGGGCACTCTCCCTCCTTTCCTGGCTCTGCTATTTGTAGAGGTTCGGACGCGGCCTTGACGCAGAGCCAGATTCTATTTCCTTATTAGAGACGTCCTGTTTCCATATAAAACGACGCGTGATGCAGAGAATTCCCAAAGAAATCGCGAATAAAATCAAAATTCCTTCCATATGAGTTTAATTCTTTCAATTTACTACTTTCCTATTCAATTTATTTCTTAATTGGTGGAGGAAAAGATTGAATTTGATTAGAAGAAGAATCGTGCGAAAAGAAGGTAATATGAGAGGACGATGAAGTCGGCACTGGGTTTGCCGACTTTGCTTTAAAATGTGTGCTAAATCCTTATAAAATTAATTCCGAGCTCGTTTTAAGTTCGATTCGAGTGTAGTTTGCATTGTTAAATTACTAAAATTGAGCTCTTTAAATTGATAAGGTTTTTCCTAAAATATTATATAAAATATTAAAATATTAAATAATAATAGGTATGTTAAATTATTAATTAATAGGTTTAATGATAATTATTTATGCGTTTATCAGTCCCCTACGTTGTAGGTCTTTTATCATGTGTGGGCAGTAGAAAAATGCACGGATAGTGGTGAAGCCAGGCACATGGGCCCCATAATATTTCTTTTTTATTTCCTCCTCAAGCTCCTAAGTAGCTTCCCTCTCAGAATGGTTATTCCATTGAACCTTGACATAGAAAATGCGATGTCATCTTAGATCTTGATCCTTATGGTCCACGATATGCGCAGGATGCTTTTCGTATATCAGATCATTCCTTAACTGTATGGGCTCAAACTGTATCACATGGCTGGGGTCAGAAATATACTTTCTCAACATGGATACATAAAATACATTGTGTACCCCAGAGAGTGATGGAGGTAATGCCAGGCTATAAGCCACCTCTCCTACTTTACTCATAATCTCAAATGGCCCAATGTATCGTGGACTCAGCTTACCTCTAATCCCAAATCTCATCACATTTTTGGTTGGTGATATTTTCAGGAAGACATGGTCCCCAGTCTGAACTTCTAGCTTCCTTCTTCTAACATCAGCATAGCTCTTCTGTCGGCTCTGAGCTGTGCAGAGTCATTCCTTTATCAACTGTACCTTCTCTATTGTCTGCCGAATCAGTTCAGGGCCCAACAATTTTCTCTCCCCCACTTCGTCCTAACATAAGGGAGATCTGCATTTTCTACCATACAGAGTCTCAACTGGAGCCATCTGGATACTGGCTTGGTAACTATTATTATAAGAAAATTCTACTAAAGATAAGTGGTTGTCCCAAGCACCACCCAAGTCCATCACATAGGCTCGCAATATGTCCTCCAGGATCTGTATGGTCCTCTCAAACTGCCCATCTGTGTG
The DNA here is from genome assembly GCA_900491605.1 of Calamus simplicifolius. Classification (NCBI taxonomy): domain Eukaryota; kingdom Viridiplantae; phylum Streptophyta; class Magnoliopsida; order Arecales; family Arecaceae; genus Calamus; species Calamus simplicifolius. The sequence goes on along the minus strand of UESW01001437.1, from coordinate 424,170 downwards.
GGGATAAAAGGTTGTGCTGAAGTTCAGTTTAGTTCCCAGTGCTCTATGAAGACTCCTCCAGAATTTGGACACAAACCTAGTATCCCGATCTGATACAATAGATACGGGAATGCCATGAAGCCTTACAATTTGCTTAATATACATGTTGTCCAATCTCTCACTGGAGGTCCCAACCCTGAATGGCAAGAAATGGGCTGACTTTGTTAATCTATCTACAATGACCCATATTGCATCATTGCTCCTGGGGGTCTTAGGCAGTCCAGTCATGAAATCCATAGTGATTTTCTCCCATTTCCACGGTGGAATCATCAAAGACTGAAGGGGCCTTGCAAGCCTCTAATACTCAGCCTTCACTTGCTGACATACTAAATATTTGACCACATACTGAGCAATCTCTCTTTTCATTCCATTCCACCAAAAGTTTTCTCTTAAGTCTTTGTACATCTTGGTGCCTCCTGGGTGTACTGTATAGGGAGAGTAGTGAGCCTCCCTTAGAATTTCTACTCTTAGTTCCTCCATATTTGGCACATAGATCCTATCATCAAATCTCAGGGATCCATCCTTCATTATAGCAAATTCATTTTGAACCCCTGACTTCACAGCTTTTTTAATCCTTTGCAGGTCCAAGTCTTCTTTCTAGGAAGACTTGATTCGATCAATCAGGGTGGACCGAAGTACAAGTGCTGCTACCTACCCATCGGACCGCTATAGTCGCAATCCAACCTCCAACTTCTTAAGGTCCCTCTAGATGTGAGGCTGAGAAGTGATCATAAAAGCTAACTCCAAGGAGAACTTTCTGCTCAAGGCATCAGCTACCACATTCGCCTTCCCTGGGTGATAGTGCAGGTTTAGGTCATAATCCTTTAGTAGATTCATCCACCTCCTTTGCCTCAAGTTTAACTCCTTCTGAGTGAAGATGCATTTCATACTTTTGTGATCTGTATACACATCACATGCCTCTCCATATAGATAATGCCGCCAAATCTTCAAGGCAAAAATCACGGTAGCCAACTTCAAGTCATGGGTAGGATAATTTTGCTTGTATGGCTTTAGTTGTCTGGTGGCATAAGCTATTACCTTCTTATTTTGCATCAGAACACATCCCAATCCCTTTTGAGAAGCATTTGTGTATAGGGTGAATCCTCCAGATCTTGATGGAAGGGTAAGGACGGGGGTTGATACTAGGCGTTGCTTCAGCTCCTGAAAACTTCTCTCACACTTTACTGTCAAGTCAAACTTCGCTTGCTTTTGGGTCAAGTGAGTCAGGGGTAGAGCAATGCGAGAGAAGCCCTCCATGAATCTGTGATAATATCCAGCCAGCCTCACAAAGCTTCTTACTTCAGATACATTGGAAGGCCGACTCTAGTTTACAACTGCCTCAATCTTCTTTGGGTCCACAGATATGCTATCTTTAGATATTATATGACCCAAGAATGATACTTGGTTCAACTAGAAATCACACTTCTGTAACTTGGCATAAAGCTTCTTCTCCCGAAGAGTTTGCAGAACAATCCTCAAGTGGTCCACATGCTCCTCCTAGCTTTTAGAATACAACAGGATGTCATCAATGAATACCACCACAAACTAGTCCAAGTATGACTTAAAGATTCTGTTCATCAAGTCCATGAATGCTGCCGGGGCATTAGTCAACCCAAATGGCATCACCAAGAACTTGTAGTGGCCATACCTAGTTCTGAATGCTGTCTTAGGCATATCCTCGGCCTTGACCTTGAGTTGATGGTATCCTGACCAAAGATCAATCTTCGAGAATACCTGAGCTCCTTGGAGTTGATCAAATAGATCATCAATCCTCGGCAATGGATACTTGTTCCGCACTGTTACCTTATTGATTTCTCGGTAATCAATGCAGAGCCGAAGACTTCCATCTTTCTTTTTGACAAATAATATTGGAGCACCTAAGGAGAAACACTAGGCCTGATAAATTCCCAGTCCAGAAGCTCCTGCAATTGGCTCTTCAACTCTTTTAACTCAGCTGGGACCATATGGTATGGGGCCTTGGATATAGGTCCAGTGCCAGGGGCCAAATCAATAGTGAACTAGACTTCCCGATCTAGGAGCAATTTGGTCAAATCATCCGAGAATACATCAAGAAACTCCCAAACCATTGGAATATCCTCTAACTTGACCTCTTCCTGCATAAGGTCTTTGACCACAGCAAGAAATCCTTGGCCGCCTTTCTTCAAATACTTTACGGCCTGCAATGCTGACAGGAACATTGAGGCCAAATGCTCCTAGCTTCCAATAAACTGAATTCAGGTTGATTAGGAATTTTGAAGATCATCATTTTCCTGAAGCAATCTACTGAAGCATGATAGGAGGCCAACCAGTCCATCCCAAGGATAACATCAAAGGATTTCATTGGGAGGATGATTAGATCAGCCTTCAACCTCCTATCCCCCATGTTAATCAGGCAAGATTTGCATACTGAGTCTACCCTCATAACATCACCATTTGGAAAAGAAATGTGCAACTCTTGCTCTAGAGGAACGGGTGTCAAAGATTCATCCTTGGCGAGATAAGGGTTAGACACAAATGAATGCGTGGCACCCGGATCTACTAAGATTTGAGCATAAGTGTTGCCTACTTTAAATATACCTGGTCACAAAGTTTAGTTTGTCTTAGATGTCATAAGGTTTAACATTGCTTTTATCATTCATGATCAATGCATTTCATTGCATATGAATGAAATAATCTTAAAGGAGTATTTAAGTAATAGAAATACCTATCACTACAGAGTTAGAAGTGGCAGCATCCTGCTGTGCAAGAGTAAAGACCCTTCCCTATGTCCTAGGCTGCTGCTGGCTTCTACCCTGATCCGAAGGAGGCTGCTAATCCATCCGAAGGGGACAGATGGTCATCTTGTGACCCACCTGCCCACATATGAAGCAGGCACCAATCGTCCCGCGACACCACTTGCCCAGGTGGGAGTTACCATAGTGAGGGCAATGGGTTTCCTTACCCTTCGGTCCTGAGGGGGCCTGATAAGGACCTTTCTTCTTGGCCTGTCCTGAAGACTAGCCAGAAGAAGACCCCTTCCTCTTCCTCTGCTGCTGTTCCCACTGCTTTTGGACCACCCCCATATCTCTCTCAATCACCAGGGCCTTGTTCACCATAGCACAGAATGTGGAGAGTTCAAAAGCATTGACTGTTTGCATCAGTCTGGGCCTCAGTCCCTCGAAGAATTTGATGATCTTGGCTCTCTCAGTGGTCACTATGTCTGGAGCAAACCAGGACAACCGGGTAAACTCAGCTTTATACTGCACCACGAAGAGATTTATTTGCTCTAGTTTGACAAACTCAGACTGCATCTGTCTCTGCACACTATTGGAAAAGTATTTGTCATAGAAGACCTCCTTAAACTCTCCCTAGAAAATAGCCCGTTCATTTACTCGCTGCTCCATAAGTAGCCATCAATCATATGCCTCCCCCTGAAGGAGGTAGGTAGCGAATCTAATTCGCTCCTCCTCTTGGATACCATGAGCTGCAAAGGCTTTCTCCATCTCCCTCATACATTTTTCAGCATCGAAAGGGTTAGTGGATCCACAAAAGGAGCAGGGGCCAAGCTTTTGAACTCTACAAATTTTGGCCCCCTCCTTGCTAGGGCTGAGATGGAGCCGACTGAGCAAGCTGCTTGGGCTGAGTAGGAAGAGCAGTCTCAGTCTGTATGGTAGGAGCCGACTGAGTCTGCGGAGCGAGAGAGGCAAGCCGAGCAGGCTGGATTTACTGAATCTGTTGCTGCATGGCTTGCATAGCCTGCGACATTCCCGCGAGAGCCTGAAATATCTGGGCCATGTGGTATAATATTGCCATACCTGTCACAGCACGCCTCATGGGTGTGTGTTCTCCATATACCCCCTTATGGAGTTGGGTCCCGGTGTCAAGTGAGTCATATCACATCATATCATATCATAGCGGACCATGGTGGGACAATTTTGAAGGGAGAAACAATCTCCGAGGCATGCATGTTTTAAAAAATTGATAACAATTATCAATGCGGAAATTTAAAGATTACATACTAATCTATCTAACATGCATCAAGATCATATCTTTGCCTTGTATATAGGATCGATTGATCCAAAATATGCATATAAATAAAACTATCAAGATCAGGTCTTGATCTTCAAGGCAAGAAGTCATACTTCTTATCTTGAAGCATGCCTTAAGATCTAGGGATCATATCACTTACCTTAAAGGCAATTGGTAAATCTTTTTATGTTCTGCAGCCGTTCAATCGTCCGGCCTCTAGTATCATCCACGCGAAGCCCCAAATGATTGGATTCCCGGGAGTGCTAGCTCACGGAAAATGACTTTGCTGATCTTGAATCCTCCCACTTGAATTCTTCTTCTAGGATCCTCCACACTTTCGTTAGCACCAGAATCACCAGAATTTTCTATTCTAATTCTTTAGAAAATCAATTCATGACATATCGTGTGTTGTTTTTCACTTCTGTGTAATCTGGTGAGGGATGTCCTTTATTTATAGTCTCTTTTTTAGCCAGCCCATTAAATTCTAACATTTAGAATTCCGCCGCTTAGCGAAAATCAAAGAGACGCCGAACCGTAGCGCTTGGTTAATTCCGACGTTCGGTAAAAAAACCAAAGAGTCGTCAAACCATAGCGCTTGGTTAATTCCGATGTTGGATAAAAACCAAAGAGTCGTCGAACCGTAGTGCTTGGTTAATACAAAGAGGCGCATTTATTCCATATAAATTCTAACACTTTAGAATTCCGATGGAATTGTTTGATGAAGATTAATGCAAGACATTAAATTCTATATGTGAATTTAATCTCTCAGACTTATGCGAGAGGTTTGGGTTTAGTTTTTGGTTTAAGCTAATCTGAATTTATTGGACTGAACCCACATAGATCATGGTCCTAGCCCAAATCAAATTTGGCTAGTCCTAAATCTATTTAAATCCAAATCAAGTCTAATTTTAAATCAATATTTGAAATTGACTAGTCCTTCTAATAGACTTAAACCAAATTAAATCTTATTCAATTGTACTTAACCCAATTGAAATAATTCAATCAATCAAATTGATTAATTAAATCATATATGATTCTCAATCATAGATCAGCAAACAGATCATCCTAGGAAACTTCTATGCGTGTGACTCTCTAGGTTCGAACCTAAGCCGGTAACATAGAAACAAATTTCTATACTAATCGATGTGCCCATCTAGCAATAGAACCCGACGTCCGGATAGGTCGAAGAGTTGCCGAGCAAACTCCAAGAACCCTAAGAAACAGTTACCGTATAATTCATCCTCTTGACCACAAATGCTAAGGATGGCTTAAGAGCCTGTCAACTCTAAATAGCAAATCCATAAAGTGATTTCAATTTTAGTGATCATGTGACTTTCACATGAAGTGCCTTGGCCAAGGTCTTGCTAAATTGAAACACAAGCATTTCTCCTTTTAACGGGATAGGTCAAATTCCATCTTGATCCACAACTGACTACCACAAGTACTTGACTGCACCCAGTAACCTTTCGTAGCTGAATTAGAAATTCAGGTGGTCCGGCACCTAAGTACAATGAGTTGCTTGTAAGCCACCGGTTGTAATGTTCAGGTCTGAAGGACACTTATACCTATATCTTCTCGGATTAACTCTTGACAGTAGAGTATCCGGAAATAAGTCACGTTCGGTGAAATGTACTCCTATACTTTCACCTGTATGTCATACCAGTGTCTCTACACTCCTTGGTTAAGAGGAAACCAACAAATATGATATGCAATGTCCTATAATTGATAGTACTATGGCCCTGTCATAGTATATCATATAGTCGCAAACCTTTTTAAGGACCTTCAAAGATAAATCCTCCTTTATCGTGAAGGAAGATCCTAAGGGCTTCATTACAATCATGAGTATTAAGAAGATGTTCTTGTAATGAATAAACTGCCAAATAATTTTTATTAATATATCAATTTATATACAATTTACATTAGCACAATCATCAAATGATTGGCTTTAGGATACAATTCCCAACAAACTCCCACTTAGCCTAAAGCCACTCATTACATATCTAATACCCATCTTCAACTTATAGTTGTCAAACTCCTTATGCTGAGTGCTTTAGTAAATGGGTCACCTAGGTTTTCCTTTCCATCAATCTTCTGAAGATTTATGTCACCTCGGTCTACAATCTCTCGAATAAGATGAAATCGGCACAGTATGTGCTTGGTGCGCTGATGTGCTCGTGGTTCCTTTGCTTGAGCTATGGCATCAGTGCTGTCACTGTACAACAGGACTTGTCCATCTATGGAAGGTGTCACTCCAAACTCGAAGATGAACTTTCGAAGCCACACAGCTTCTTTCGTAGCATCTGATGCAGCGATGTACTCTACCTCGCACACCGAATCTGCCACTGTATGTTGCTTGAAACTTTTCTAGCAAACAGCTCCACCATTTAGGATAAACACGAAACCCGATACACTTTTGCTATCATAATGATCTGATTGGAAACTGAAATCAGTATATCCAACAAGTTTCAAATCAGACTCTCTATAGACTAACCATTGGTCTTAACAACTTGCCAATGTTTTTCTCCTGGATCAGATTGGTATCTACTCACTACTCCTAGTGAGTATGCCACATCTGGTCTTGTACATACCATGGTGTACATAATCGATCCCACTGCCGAAGCATATAGAATTTGACTCATACGTTCTCTTTCATTAGGAGTTATCGGACAATCCTTCTTAGAAAGATGAATTCCATGTTCTATCGAAAGATAGCCTTTCTTGGAATTCTCCATGCTAAACCTCTTTAGCACTGTGTCAATGTACGTAGATTGGGATAAACCAAGCATCCTCTTAGATCTATCTTTATAGATCTTCATCCCTAGGATGTATGATGCTTCTCCCAGATCTTTCATGGAGAATTGTGATGATAACCATGTCTTTATTCCTTATAATGCAGGGATATCATTCCCAATTAAGAGAATATCATCCACATATAATACAATAATGGAATTGTTAGCCTATTTATAAATGCAAGGTTCTTCTTTATTTTTAATAAAGACATAAGATTTGATCACTTTATCAAATCATATGTTTCAACTCCTAGATGCTTGCTTAAGTCCATAAATGGACTTCTGTAGCCTGCACACTTTAGACTCATCTTTAGATATAAAACCTTCAGGCTGTATCATATACACCTATTCTTCTAAATCGACATTTAGAAAAGCAGTTTTAACATCCATCTGCCAAATCTCATAATTGAAGTGTGCTGCTATAGCTAGCATAATCCGAATGGATTTCAGCATTGCCACAGGAGAAAACATTTCATCATAGTCAATACCATAACGTTGACGTTACCCCTTAGCAACCAGACGTGCCTTATAGGTCTCAACCTTTCCGTCTGTATCTCTTTTCCTCTTGAAAACCCACTTACACCCTATGGGTTTTATCCCTTCGGGTGGGTCAACTAATGTCCATACATTATTGTCCTTAATGGAGTCAAGTTCGGATTTCATGGCCTCAAGCCATTTATTAGAGTCAGTCCTTTGCATAGCATCCATATAGGTGATCGGATCCTCGTTGTTCTCATCGAGTTCAACAGGATCATCATTCTGGACCAAGAAACCTAAGTATCTGTCTGGTTGATGTGATACTCTACCAGATCGCCTTAATGGTTTATCTAAAATGGGTTTTGAGTTTGATCTAATCAACTCAGATTCTAAGGGTTCACTGGTTTGTGTTGTTCCTTCTACTTGATGAACTTCCTCAAGTTCAACATTAGAGTTATTTGTTCCTTCACTAAGGAACTCCTTTTCAAGAAAAACTGCTCTATTACTAATGAACAACTTTTGTTCTTCAGTATTGTAGAAGTAATATCCTTTGGTCTCTCTCGGATAGCCGATAAAAAAACATTTGTCAGATTTGGGTTCAAGTTTATCTGATTTTGCATGTTTCACATAAGCCGGACACCCCCAGACTCTCAGATAGGTAATAACTAGTTTATGTCCATACCACATCTCATGTGGAGTTTTAGAAACAGACTTACTTGGAACCTTATTAAGAATATGACAAGCTGATTCTAATGCGTATCCCCAAAATGATATTGATAAGCTCGCAAAACCCATCATGAACCGAACCATGTCTAACAGAGTTCGATTCCTTCTTTCCGACACACCGTTATGCTGCGGTGTTCTGGGAGGAGTCCATTGGGAGAGAATCCCATTCTCTCTTGAATATGTCACAAATTCATTGGAAAGGTATTCGCCTCCTCGATCTGATCGAAGGGTCTTAATACATTTTCATGTTTATTTTTCTACTTCTTTATGATATAGTTTAAACATTTCAAACAACTCATATTTATGTCTCATAAGATAGACATAACCAAACCTAGAAAGGTCGTCTGTAAAAGTAATGAAGTAGTAATATCCACCTTTGGTACAAGTGCTCATTGGTCTACATACATCAGTATGTACTAGACTCAATAGCTCTTTAGCTCTTTCACCTTTTCCAGTAAAAGATGACTTGGTCATTTTACCAAGAAGACATGATTCACAGGTAGTTAATGATTCACAATCATCAACTCGAAGGATGCCCTCCTGAGTTAACTTGTTTAATATGTTCTTATTGATATGACCCAGCCGATGGTGCCAAAGATAAATGTCTGTGGCATCAGTTGTTCTAGGGCGCTTACTTAAATTGTACACTACATTCATAGGCTGTGATAATATATAAATGCTATTAGATAAATGCCCAGTCATTACAGTGACTCCATTCATAATGATATTCAAAGTAACATCCTTTATTGAAATTTCATAATGACTTTTGGCCAGAAGGCCTACATAAATTACGTTCAACAAGAACGTTGGGAAAAAATGACAATCATTTAGTATAATGACATTTCTATTGAAAACTATTTCAAGAACTCCTAATGCCAGAACTGAAACTAATCTTCCATCGCCGACATTAAGGAATCTTTCATTGTCCTCAAATCTTCTGGTGACCTATAGTCCCTGCAATGAATTGCAAATGTTAAAAGGACTCCGGTATCCAATACCCAGGTCTGATTATCATATACAAAAAAATTACAAGGTATTATTATATAAATACCTTGTTGAGCAACATCTTGCTCCTTTTTCTTCTTTGGCCTGTTTTGATCAAGTGTGGCAATGTAAAGAGGACAGTTCCTCTTCTAGTGCCCTTGCATCTTGTAGTAAAAGCATTCAGCTTGACTTTTATCAACTTTCTTCTTCTGCATCTGACCCCTTATAGATGTCCTAGCATGTTGCACCTTTTTATTATTCTTTTTCTTCTTCCCTTTCCCAAAGGGTTTACGCCCTACCTTAGATCTTTCAACCACATTAACCAAACCCTTAGAGAGCTGGTTATCCTTCTCAAAGTTCTGTAACAACCCCAACAAACCGTGATAGTTGACTGCAGGCTTTGTCATTCGAAAATGAGTAAGGAAAGGTCGGAAGGATGGAGGCAAGGAATTCAGGATCGCATCTTTTCCCAACTGCTCATGTAAGGGAAAGCCGAGCTTGCTTAGGAGTTCTATCTTCTCGATCATGTACAATACATGATCAGTGATAGGAGATCCATCCCTCATTTTAGCATTGAAAATAGCACAACTAGTCTTGTGCCTTTCAACATCGTCAGGTGTACCGAAAGATTCATTCAACGCTTGAATGATTTCTTCTGGCTGAGCATTCTCGAATCGGCGACCGAATTCATCGTTCATTGCTGCTAGCATGATACAACACACGCTAGTTCTATCATTGAGCCACTTCTGATAAGTGTCTCTCTCAGAACTTTGGGTGTTTGCATCAGGTATCTTTGGTGCAGGATTATTCAGAATATATAGAATCCTCTCATGCTCAAGGACGATCTTAAGTTTTCTGAACTAGCTATTGAAATTGAAACCATTCAACTTGTCACTATCCAATAGGGACCTTAATGATAAATTAGTGGCCATGTTCTGCATAAGGAAAAACTAAAGTTTATTAGTATATAAATTGATTCAGTCTAAAGACTTGGACTTTAGTCTAAAGATTCTCCCACTATTTTATTCAAATTGGCAGCCTCTACACCCCAATTCGAAGAATTATTCTTAATTCTTTAGCGGGCACTAAGATCTACATAAACTACATACAGGCTCAAGTAAAGCTTGGCTAACCCATATGCATCTAAGAGTAGGTTCAAAACCAATTGTTTTCCCAAACAATTCTTAGTGTTCAGTTTTGCCCCATATACCTCTTCAGCAGGCATGAAGTGCCTCCACTGAAAGTTCTGGTTATGTCCAATCATTAAATGATATAATTAGTGTAACCTATCAATAGACAACCAAGCCCGAGTGAAGCTCGGCTCACCTGACTGTCTATGTAATAGTTACGCTGACTTATCATATAATGAATGATAATTCCGATGGTTGATAAGCACCAGGCATGGAGTGCCTCCAATGATTATCAAGACATCAGACTCATTATCACCCACCTTAATGGGAGGCTATGATTTAGTTATCATATAACTATTTCATTTTAAGGACCTAATAATTTTAGAGGATTTAATAATCTGTAGATAAATTGACTAATCAAGTTCTCCCAATGAATCTATGAAATCGGTATAATGAAACAAGATTAAGTCAGGTTAAATGGCACCTAAATCAGTCAGACTGATTTCCTTACAGGCATGGGTCAACCCGAATCAGGTAAATAATCTGAATCAAAAATGGTTCACCACACTGACTAGGTGAGTGAGATCGATGGCAGGGATATGCCATTAACTCGTTAAAGATGCATCAATACGAGTAGCTCCTAATTAAAAACCATTCGATCGTTGATCCTAGAGTAACTTGCCAACTCACCTTGACATCATATGATTAACCAATTCTGATTTGACCATCTAAGAGATTCATGCTCAACCACGGAGCCTAATCTATTTCCATTTGGTTTAATCAAAGAGAAGGACATGATCAACTACAACTATTGTTTGATTTAGAGTATTCTTAACCTAATCTAATTAGATTTGATCAAATACTCTTATAGTCCAGTTGATTTAAACCTTAGGGTCTAACCCTTTATGGATCTGATTTAGCTAACCCAAAGGATTAAATATATTTCATGTTTACATGTCATATATTTCAATCAAGCATCACATGTATTATGTTACTACTCATAATTCCTATATTTAGATCATATCTAAAGAGATTATGAATTAACATTTGACATTCAAATTAGACTCTCATAAATATTTGTATGTTTCATAACATAGACATCATGCCATCATATATCATATCTATGTTTTATACTAAATATGCAAATATCATGTTTTATACAACATCAATATGTATCAAATATAAAACATATTTTGAGAGTGTGTGTAATCAGTGTTTTGAAGCCAAAGATCAATTTAAATTATCACGGCAATATGTCACAGAATACCTCGTTGAATGGGTAATTTGGATTTTCACTCCATCTTTGACTGAATAGACCTGTGATTTGTTTTAGCCTTGATTACACAATTAATAGGAGCATTAATTTACATGCAATAAATTAGATCAATACGAAACCATCACTCTGATACCATTTGAAGGGAGAAACAATCTCCGAGGCATGCATGTTTTAAAAAATTGATAACAATTATCAATGCAAAAATTAAAAGATTACATACTAATCTATCTAACATGCATCAAGATCATATCTTTGCCTTGTATATAGGATCGATTGATCCAAAATATGCATATAAATAAAACTATCAAGATCATGTCTTGATCTTCAAGGCAAGAAGTCATACTTCTTATCTTGAAGCATGCCTTAAGATCTAGGGATCATATCACTTACCTTAAAGGCAATTGGTAAATCCTTTTATGCTCTACAGCTATTCAATCATCCGGCCTCTAGTATCGTCCACGCAAAGCCCCGAATGATCAGATTTCCGGTAGTGCTAGCTCACGGAAAATGACTTTGTTGATCTTGAATCTTCTCACTTGAATTCTTCTTCTAAGATCATTCACACTTCCGTTAGCACCAGAATCACAAGGATTTTCTATTTTAATTCTTTAGAAAATCAATTCATGACATATCATATGTTGTTTTTCACTTCTGTGTAATCTGGTGAGGGATGTCCTTTATTTATAGTCTCTTTTTTAGCCAGCCCATTAAATTCTAACATTTAGAATTTTGCCGCTTAGTGAAAACCAAAGAGACGCCGAACCGTAGCGCTTGGTTAATTCCGATGTTTGGTAAAAAAACCAAAGAGTTGTCAAACTATAGCGCTTGGTTAATTCCGACGTTGGGTAAAAACCAAAGAGTCGTCGAACCGTAGCGCTTGGTTAATACAAAGAGGCGCATTTATTTCATATAAATTCTAACACTTTATAATTCCGACAGAATTGTTTGGAGAAGATTAATGCAAGACATTAAATTCTATATGTGAATTTAATCTCTCAGACTTATGCGAGAGGTTTGGGTTTAGTTTTTGGTTTAAGCTAATCTGAATTTATTGGACTGAACACACATAGATCATGGTCCTAGCCCAAATCAAATTTGGCTAGTCCTAAATCTATTTAAATCTAAATCAAGTCTAATTTTAAATCAATATTTGAAATTGACTAGTCCTTCTAATAGACTTAAACCAAATTAAATCTTATTCAATTGTACTTAACCCAATTGAGATAATTCAATCAATCAAATTGATTAATTAAATCATATACGATTCTCAATCGTAGATCAGCAAACAGATCATCCTAGGAAACTTCTATGCATGTGACTCTCTAGGTTCGAACCTAAGCCGGTAGCATAGAAACAACTTTTTATACTAATCGATGTGCCCATCTAGCAATGAAACCCAACATCCGGATAGGTCGAAGAGTTGCCGAGCAAACTCCAAGAACCCTAAGAAATAGTTACCGTATAATTCATCCTCTTGACCACAAATGCTAAGGATGGCTTAAGAGCCTGTCAACTCTAAATAGCAAAACCATAAAGTGATTTCAATTTTAGTGATCATGTGACTTTCACATGAAGTGCCTTGGCCAAGGTCTTGCTAAATTGAAACACAAGCATTTCTCCTTTTAACGGAATAGGTCAAATTCCATCTTGATCCACAACTGACTACCACAAGTACTTGACTACACCCAGTAACCTTTCGTAGCTGGATTAGAAATTCAGGTGGTCCGGCACCTAAGTACAATGAGTTGCTTGTAAGCCATAGGTTGTAATGTTCAGGTCTGAAGGACACTTATACCTATATCTTCTCGGATTAACTCTTGACAGTAGAGTATCCAAAAATGAGTCACCTTCGGTGAAATGTACTCCTACACTTTCACCTGTATGTCATACCAGTGTCTCTACACTCCTTGGTTAAGAGGACAACCAAAAAATATGATATGTAACGTCCTATAATTGATAGTACTATGGCCCTGTCATAGTATATCATATGGTCGCGAACCTTTTTGAGGACCTTCAAAGATAAATCCTCCTTTATCGTGAAGGAAGATCCCAAGGGCTTCATTACAATCAGGAGTATTAAGAAGATGTTCTTGTAATGAATAAACTGCCAAATAACTTTTATTAATATATCAATTTATATACAATTTACATTAGCACAATCATCAAATGATTGGCTTTAGGATACAATTCCCAACAATATTATCATATACACAAAGTATCGTTGCAAAAATGCAATTCATATACTTTTCATAATTACAGGGATTTAAACATGTCAAATACACATGTATATTTATAAAACCTTTGGCAATTTCAAATACTATGCCAATTGATCAGTTGTCCGTATAGGTACCAAATTATTTAAAAATATACTAAATAATAAAATGATCATAGTAAATGCTCACTTGCAAATAAAAGAACCAGTCCATTTTCTTATTTTTCAAATAATGCATTATATATCAATATAACATTTAAATACATAATTTTTATATTTTAATAATTCATAAAAATTATGATAATGGCTTACTTACCTCCTGGCACTAATCCAAAAATATAATTTAGCTATTTAGGCTCCTGGGTACCTATAGCATCAATTTTTCAATTTTTAGTCTCCAGAATCAGCATATGAACATGTTTAATCCCGAGGCTGACTTGGGGTTAGAATATCTCCCAATATATAAGCTTAAATGGAAAAATAAAAATATCCCAAGAAACTAGGATTAACACTGATCCAAGCCGTATTCTCTTTTTATTGGACCTGACCCAATTTAGGGCCCAAAAAATCAGCCCAAAAAGGCTAACTGGGCTGGGCCGAACCCAGGCCCAGCCCACCCTTCTTTTTTTCTCCCCTGTCTCCCCTGGTTCACCTGAACCAGGGCCAAAACAAGGGGGGAGGTGGCTAGCGGCGTAGGGCTACCGCCGGCCCACTTTCGGGGCTTCGGTTGGCCACTGGTGATCGGCCTCGTGCCAACCATCGCCGGTGGCCTTCTCCCCCTTCTCTTTTTCCCTCTCCTCCTCTCTTTCTCTCTTTCTTTCTTTCTTCCCATGTTCTTCTTCTTCCTTCTTGGGCAATGGCAAGGCTGGCCGGGGGAGGCTGGCCGGACCCCATCGGATGCCTCCCTGGCACCGGTGAAGGTCGTCGTTCACGGCTCGGGCCTGACGAGCCGATGGGCACACCACCGGGCCCGAACCAAGCCGCGAACCGGCTTGGTTCCACAGTGAAGGGAGGGCCGCCCAGCGGCCCTCAACCACTCCACTCCGGCCACCTCGAGCGGCCGGACTTTCCTCCCCTCTCCCTCTTCGGCCGCCTCAAGCGACCGGGCACTCCACGACTAGCACAATAATGGGAGGACCTACTGCTCCTCCCGATCTCCCTCTCTTCCTCTCTATTTCACTCTTGATGAAGCAATGGAAGGGGCTTACCAGCAATCGGATGATAGCGATGGATGGAGGGAGGAGACTCCTTTCTCCCTTCTCTTTTATTGTGGAGGAGAAGGGGGGGGGGGGGGTGGAGAAGGAAGGGGCGGCACGTCAGTTGCCATCGTGACGTGCCTCTCTTCTCCTCCCTATTTTCCATTAGTTTATCACGTTGGGGTTTACAAACCTAACGATAGGTTATGGGATTGGGTCTATGGGGATTAGGCTTAGGTTTTCTGGTTAAACTCCCTATAACAACATATGCAAGGTCAGGCCTACAACACACCATAGCATACATGAGCTGCCTACTTTTAAAGCATAAGGTACTCTGAACATCTCCTCGGCCTCTGTCTCAGAACTCGGTGGCATTGTCTTGGAGAGTTTAATGTGAGTCATGGGTGTATATGTGCTCGGGTTTGAGTGCTTTCTTGCAGGCTTAGAAGGAAGTTTTTTGAGAGAATGTTTAATAACCTAATGGTAGGTTATGGGACTAGGTCCATGGGGATTGGGCTCAGGTTTTTTGAATAGACTTTCATATTTTAGGGAGTTTGTTAGGGAGTTGGTTACGGGCCGGTGCGGAGAAGTTTTATCATCCAAGATGGATGATTATTTAAAGCTCTCTCTGGATGTAACTGGAAAAGATGAAGAAAGAAATAAAGGCATTCTCTTTTTCTTCTATATCCATTTATTCTTCTTTTTCTCCATCTTTCCTCATGCACCTGATCTTGGCGGAAGCTGCGCAACATATCATTTCCCTCCTGCTGCCGTGTCCGAGGCCTAGGCTGACACCGATGACTGAGGTCGATGCTAAGTCCAGAGGTGGCCAAGGCTGGGGCTAAGTCCAGAGGTGGCCAAGGCCGACACCGAGTCCAGAGGTAACCAAGGCCGGTGCCGAGTCCAAAGGTGGCCGAGGCCGAGGCCGAGTCCAGAGGTGGCCGAGGTCGAGGCCGACACCGATGGCCGAGGCCGATTGAGTCTGAGTTCAGAGGTGGCCGAGGCCAAGGCCGACACCGAGTCCAGAGGTGGCCGAGGTCCGAGTCCAATGTAGTCACCGTTGCCCATAGGATTTATTGGCTCCATCAATTCCAAAATGTGTCCTCCATCAAAGATGACCTTAACCTGGCAATATTAATGACTCCTAAGAAAGTGCTGCAAATTAATTTAACTAATACGTAGTTATCTTGGATAGAGAGATTCGAGAATGAGATAAGGCTAAGTACCCCAACTTTTTGAAAGCTCATGCATTTAATATCCAAGAAAGGACTTTTTTTTCTTTTTTTTCTTTTTGAGTCAAGAATGGGAAGTCTGATCAAGTCAGAATTGAGTCCAACTACAAGTTAGAAATGGGGTTGGCCAGTCGAATCGTTGCTGGACTCCGAAAGGAAGTCTGGGATGGAATTTATGTTGCATTTGGTGCATTGACAGACAATCTAAATGGTAATGTAAATTAGCTACAACATAGATTACCTTTGGATGGATTGCCAGTGATGTTGATTACTGTGTTTGGTATATACAGGTAATGTTATAGTAATATTGATTATTGTATTTGGTATGACAAATAGATTACAAGTCATGTAACATCAAATTTCCAATATACCACTAAATTAAATTCGTATACTAAATCAAACCTATTAAAAATTTTTAAAATACCCCAAAATACCTCTAAATCAAAGTATTTATATATAAGTAGAAGATATTAGATTTAAATTTTTTTAAGTTTAAAATATATTTTTAATATTTAAACATTTATTAAATTTTTTTATTCTTAAACTTTTAGTTAACATAATTTATTTATTATATTTTAAAATAATTTATTTTTAATATTTTATTATATAAAATTAATTAAGATTAATAGAATAATTGATATATTATGATAATATGAATGAATCAATTAGTTGATAGCAAAATTTAAGTTATTTTTTAAATTTTAAATAGTAATGTAATTAAACGTTGTCAATTTAAAATTACTACATTGTCAAGGAGATGTTGCTAAGAACACTATTTTTTATTTTTTATTTTTATTATTTTTATATTTTTTATTTTTTTCAATTTGATATTTTTTTGGATGAATAATAGAGTGGTTTATTTTTTTTGAAGACATGAGAAAAAAGATAACGACGGACAAGAAAAAAGAGAGAAAAAGAAGGGAATGATTTTGTTTAGAGAAAAGGATAATTTTATTTTTACGGAAGAGGAGGTAGGAGTAATTTTATTAAAAGAAAAATTTATTAGATTGCAATATATCTGGTAATGTGGATAACGATCATATCTAGAATGAATAATAGCATGATTTTTTTTTTCGAAAATATGAGAGATAACGACGACAAGGCAAGAAAAAAGAGAGAAAAAGAAAGGAATGGTTTTATTTGAAAAAAGGAATAATTTTATTTTTACGGATAATTTTGTCAAAAAAAATTTTATTAGATTACAACATATCCAATGATAATTACCATATCTAGATTAGGTAATCTCGATTAGGTAATCCAACAGATAATCCCAGATTACCATTATAAATAGATTACCTTTACCAAATATAGTTATATGGCGGGTCCAATTATTTAATCTGCTCCAATGAGAATCATTGCTATTCCACTTTCCTCTTTACCAAATTGTTAGGCCAGCATCGCTTCCTTCCATTGCTGGTTTGCTGGTTTTGCCTCCGATTGATCAGTATTTAGTCACTCTTTCTGTCCCTTGCTCAGCGGCAGTTCAGTCGAAAGCCTCTCATTCCTATCCTTCTTCTTGATGTGTTGATTTAGCCGTCAGACTATTGAGAAGAGCCGATCGATCATCGAGATCACTGGCAGCCAATTGCCTCTAAACTTTTGGCTTCGGTTGGTTTGCTTTCCTCCTCTACTTTTCTTTTCTATCCCTTTTTTCTGATTGCTAGAGTAGTAGCAATACTCTTGTGTCGCATAGCTGGAGCTACCAGCCAATAGGCAAGGTTGTTAACACCGGACCGTTGAGGTTTCCTTTCTCTTGAGATTATATTCTATTTTTCGTTTTCTTTCTCCCTTGATCCGTAGTCAAAACATAATTTCAAAACGATTTAAAAAGTCATTTGGAGATCTCATTGTTGCTGCCAGATTACCCTTCAAGAGCACCGGGCGAAAAAGGGCTTCGCAATCTTTCGGAAGTTATGCCCTCCTCCTATTGGCCAAGTCCCGTACCTGTGTTTCTGATGGGGACCCTTCGATGCTCAAGTCAGTGATTTGGAGAACAGGGATTCAAGTTAGAGATTAGAAATTGAGACCTGATGTGCTGTCATTTGTCAGGGATTTCATGAAGATGCTCCCTTCACTCCCATGTTTGCTTGGCACGATCTCCAAGTTAGCGTGGGGTGCCAGGTCCTCAAATGAGATTAATAAAAGGAAGGACGGGCTGTAATCAGATGATGTCATGATCCCACAGGATATTACTATTATGGTGTTTTCTGATATGACATCGAAGTGGTGTAGTCTAATGCCATGAAAAGATGAAAGATGATAAAAGATTTCATTTATATTTTGACCCATGGTTTTATAGTGTGTTATTTGCATCATGATTTATTTTGATCAAATATTTTGTCTAATATTATTTAAATATTTTATCGTATATGCATATTCATACTTATATGGGGTTGTTAGCTCATAACCCATTATCTTTTTCAGATATTACGGATGTGGATGCTGAGCCAGAGTTTGGGATTGGTGAAGAAGGGGACATAACATAGTATGACATGATGGGTTATATGACCTTTAGCTTCATAACACTTTTATGCATTTGATTGATAATGGATTGCTATTTCATTCGATGTTATAATTGAGTATGTGGAGGTTAAGAATAAATAGGCCTTGCATCCTCTTAAGGTTCTACTCTAAGGGAATGTAGCTAAGTTGCGATCTTCCAAACTGGGCATCGGCTCGGGGCGTGATAGAAAATGTTTTCTTATGTTTGGTTGGAGATAATTTTATATAACAAAATGCCATTTTAATTATAATACCCTTAAGATGAAGATTACTTAAGAATTAATATAGTATTATATATTATTATATTATAATATTATTTATTAGTTATATTTTATGTATATAATATAAGATATATTATATCATATTATATATATATTATATTATATTATATATATATATATAATATATATACATTATAGTATAATATAATATAATAAAGAAGGAACAAAATAAATATAGAGGAATAATTTTAAACTTTTGATGCTAGCAAACTTTTTTATGAGACTTAAAAAATTAAAATACCACCCTTATAGGAAAAATCTTTCGATGGGAGATTAAAAAAATGTGGCCTCCATCACCATTTGCTCACAACTTTTCAATAAAGCATTACGGAATAAGAGTAGAAAAGTTCTCCTCAAACTTTCTGAATTTTGTAAGTGGTAATTTCTTAGAATCAGGGAAGAAGAAACTAGTCTTTCCTAGCTCCTTTTCTGATAGAGGAAAATATTGGATAGGGATCTAAGTGAAAAATGTTGGACATATTGTAAGACAACTGCAATGTCTTGCTTTGGCTTCATTATGGTTTGGATTATAGTTTCACTATTCTAAGAGGATGATCATTATTTGTTATTAATTATTTGAAATCAATCTTTGTTCTTATGATCTCCCATTATTTCCTATTGTTTTGCTGGCTTCGAGTTTTTGTAATTATGTTTATATACTATGAGATGGACTAGGTTTTGACCAATTTGCTCATAATTGTAACTCATATAATCTTTTCTCGTTGAAAAGTTCTCTAACATTATGAGAAATCATTTTATTATTATCATATCTTCCATAAATAAAAACCTTTGTGCTGCCAAATCTATGCAAGACACCAATTTATCAACCATAGTTCGCTCTACATTACAATCTTATAGATTGCAGGATTCATTTACTCTTAAATTGTTTACATCAACTACTAGCCCAATAGAACTCTATCATGTTAGGGTTCCCTTTCCGAAAGCCTATAAATCAACTCGAACATTTTTTCCTCAGCTCCCATTCTATGCTATATGTTATTCAATTTTCTGACCACCAACAACATTGCACTATTTTGCCAATTGACCACATAAACATTATAGATCTCGAAAATAATTTGAACTTGCTAGCCATCAAATTCAGTCAAAGGTTTCAAGAATTAAGGGATTACATATACAATATTCTACACAATATTGAAGAGGCATCAACTATTACTTAGCTACTACAATCATTAAGAAATATTTGTATTACTTACCTCTTTCAAGCCTATTATTTCTCTCCTTTAGTCTTTTATTCTCTCCAATTGTTTTGTATCATGATTATAAACCATCAAAGGCTCTAACTTATTGATATGATAAGAGTTGAGTTGGCAAGCAGACTGATGATGACGTGTGATAAATAATCAAAATGTTGCATAATGTAGCTGACAAAATCACTACACATATTCTCTGAAAGAAGACAATCCTAATGAGAACAGAAGAGTCTTTCACTAAAGTTGATGGTCAATCTGGAGAACCTTCTACCAAAAGTGCTAATTAATTTGAGCAAGAGTCCGTAGCCTATTTGTAAAGGATTTGCAACCATATTTAGGAAGGATTCCACTAAAGATATCACCTTATTTAGGGATTTAAATTTATCCAAACTGTCCACCAATGAATGAATCAATTTAAGGAGAACTCTTTACAAATACTTCTAAAAACAACCTCAAACCTTTTAGATAAACTCAACTCTAAAACTAAGCTCTAAAACCTAGAGGATCAACCTAAGGAACTCTAGGTTTTTCTTTTCTTGCTTGGGTGAACTAGAGTATCGGAGGGTCCGCTAGAAAAAATCACCCAACCTCTTCCACTCTTCTTCTTTTTCTCTTATAGGTAGGCACAAATTGGCTAAAGAAGCACTCTATCATCTGAGCTATGACTTCTTCCTTAAATTGTTATGTGAAATTCAATTTGGAATATCAATAGATTGATATTGTCTATGTGAATGGGTAGGAGTACACAACCATAACATCCATAAGAAGATTAAAGAGCAAGCAATGTCTAAGGGCATATTTAGATTAATGAGGGCAAGGAGAGGAGAAAGAAGAGAAGAGTCTTAGAGACCCTTGTTTACAAGGGAAGGGAAAGAAGGGGGAGGGCAATGGAGGCTATTCATTGTCTTTCATTCTTCCTCAAAAAGTTAAATTTCCTTAGCCTCCAAATTTGGGGATAAAGAGGAAGAGGAGAATAATTTTTTCTCCGTCTTTTCAACTTTATCCCTAAAAATTGATTTGTATTTCTCTTATGGTAAGAGCTCATCGAGTTGCCAGCAATAATCAACCTCAACTAAAACTTGGTGTAAAACCCCAAAACCTTTAGAATTGATGAATTAAGAGTGCACGCCAAGACATCTGATTTGTGAAGAAGCATTAAGACCACCTATCACAATTAGATGAGCACTCTAGCTCCAAAACCCGTATGATAAGCTAACATCAAGTGGAGTAACAATTAGAGGAGATGAATTAGAGAATTAAAGCAACCATACATCCGAGGAAAGAAGGCAAACCTATCCAATGAGCTTGACCTATCCAAGGTACCACCATTCACCAAAGAGATAACGACTGAGTTTTTACCCCCTATATTTAAGATGTCTTAATTAGATCCATACGATAGGATCTTTGATTCCATCGATCATCCCAAATGCTTTAAACTCATATATTACTGCATAGTACTTTAATCACTATCATATATTGCACTTTTCTAGTAGCCCTGAAGAAAGTTATTTGTATACAATATTCAAGCTTGAGACCTATTTCCATTAGCTTATTCACATAGCTAAGCTAGCAATTCATCAGTCACTTCGCTAGTAACCACAAGAACTAAAAGACTCTATAAGCCTAATGTCAATCAAGCAAAGAAAAAATGAGTCATTAAGAGGCTACATCCAATAATTCAATTCTGAAGCCCTCGAAGTTTGAAATCCAAACACTTTAGTAGTCATTATGTCCCTTATGAATAGTCTAAGGAAGTCCAAATTTAGCTTTTTCCTAATGAAATAGCTTTTGAAGGATCTCATGAAGCTATTAGCTCGAGCTAAGAAGTACATCAATACCGAAGAGCCATTCATGGCTCAGAAAAAAGATAAAGGGTGAATTGAAAATTAAAGAAGTATCAAGAGAAGGATAAGCAGAGCTCTAAGGAATCCTAAAAGAAGTCTCATGGAGATCAAGTGGCCCTATATTAACCTAAAACTCCTCAAATGTTTGAAAACTAGACTCCTCTTAATATTTCTTGGAGTCATACTTGCATATTATCCATAAATACTATTCTCATGAGCCTCTAAAGCTGAGGTCTAAGCCTACAAGAAGAGATTGAAACAAGTACTGCCAATTTTATAGGGATCATGGGCATGACACTAAGGAGTACCAATATTTGAAGGTTAAGATTAAAAACTTCATTTAGAGAGAATAACTTGGTTGCTACATTCAAAGCCAAAAATAACTTGAACAAAATAGTTGAGAAAATTCTAGACCTAAAGGATAGCGTAACAATTAACCTACTGTTAAAGTTATTATTGTGATCTATAGTGGTTTGGTTGCTGGTAAAAAAAGTTCTTCAACTTGAAAGGCCTACGTACAATAAGTATAAGCTAAGGAACCCTCCATCAAAAGGGTGAGATCCAAGGTTAAGCCAACCATCTTCTCTATAGAAGATCTAAAGGGAGTGCAAATCACTTAAAATAAGTCTTTAATCATCTCAGTGACTATTCTTAACTACTTGGTGAAAAGAATCTTAGTAGCTAATAGTAGCTTGGTAGGCATCTTCCTTTATGATGACTTCCAAAGGATGAGCATTAACATTGATTGGTTTAAGGCGATAAAGCCCTATTGATTGGCTTCATTATAGAGCTTAACCACTCTAGCATGCACCTTGGTGACCTTGTTCATTTTTTTTTAAAGACAGACTTGCTCTATGAGTGTCTTAATATTAGACCCAAACTCTAGATCCTTTGGATCTAGACTAACCAAAGTCTCAATTTTAATTAATCAAGTGTATTATTATTGATATAAACTAGTACTATTGGTATAACTAAACGGTAAACAAAGCCAGCTTTAATCAATGCACTATGACTTGTTTTTGAAGATAAGAATCCCTATATATAATTTCTTCTTGATAGCTTTTGCATGAGCAATCTAATGAGTTATATATATATGTTTGACATGATGTAGCAAAATATAATTCATTTCGTGTAGGAAGACTATGATTTTTATGCATAACTAGTGTTGCCATGGAAATCCGTTCTTCGACTCGGGTGCGCTTCCGGCTCTTGATCCGAACGCCGATCTCGTCGTCCCGAGGTGAAACCTGCAAGACAGCCCGCATGCAGAGGGTGCTGTGGGGGGTTGCCCTCTGCGGAGGACCCTTCGACGTCCAAGTAAGTGGAGATTCACAGCAAGCAGATGTGAGGAGAAGACTCTCACAGAAAAATATTCAGTGAATGAATGCATGCATAAGAGGCTGCCTGAGAATTTGTGTGCATACCTGAGAAGTTGGGGGACTATGATATTTATAGGTGATCACCTGATTTCTTGGACATCCCCTGGATGGGGTCTGAAAACTGTTAGGATTCGAGACGGATTCGAATCAAGTCTGTTATGAGGCCAGTAGAGTCTGTATCTTGTTAGTTAGAGGATCGATGACTGGGAGAACTAGTTGACGCCTTGAGGCTTAATGATCACATAGACCTAGGCCACTCTTGTGGGTTCTAGGCCACTTCTGGGCATGATTTACTGCCTGAAATCTTATTCAGTTATGG
>UESW01001437.1:349222-387658 GCA_900491605.1 Calamus simplicifolius | reverse complement strand
CATTATGACTCATTTAAGTATTTTATATAAGTATTAGTTCCCCGGTATGTGAAACTTTTATGTTAATGATTTTAATCATATTTTAATTTTTATATTTGTTTCGGGATGGTTGTTATCATGACTAATTTATTAGAATTTACTCTTTCATTTCTTTTCCTTTCTCTTCTATAAATGCATGTTTCTCGAGTGTTCCATCTTAAATGTTCTAGCTGTCTAATTTATGCAAAATTAATCTAGAGGATGCCATGCCTAATCAAATCTTGTAACGTATCTTTCTCTTCGGGTTAAGTGTGTAACGTCTTTTAAATGAATCGAACATACTTCGAGATGACCCTTTTGTTATCTCTCATTTGCTCCATCTGAAGTGTTCTAATTATGCAAAATTATTTATCCTTCTAATTCCATTTTGCAACGTATGTTTCTATAAGAATCTATATTGCCATGTGATGTAGGCTGATCACTGTTCCTGAATGTCGGGACTCGAGAGAAGGAAGTAAATTGATTAGCGGATCCTTGCTTCACCGGGTTGCCTGCAAACGGGTTGCCTGCAAATGGTCGGAGCTGACTCGGCGAGCTTGGAGACGCTGGGGCCGCACTAATATTTTACCGAAATTGCCCTTGTGGCTATACCAGCCACATCAGATGCCCCCTGTCTCTGAGCACTAAGGATCACGTGCTTGCAGTCCTTTGGTCGAAAGGGGCATGAAAATTTAAAAACTGATTGCCTCCTCAGTGCGCTTTCAATGGCTTGATGAGCTGGCGCTTCATCCCGAGGCAGTGTTGTCTCGTGGATTTCCTGCAATCATGTAGTTGGTGGGGGCTAACGTTGGCGTCGGACGCTGCGGAGAGGAAGCTCATTGGGGAATGAAAAAGGCAAGGGTCATCATTGCTTCTCCGCTTTCTATGTTCCGCGATTGGTCAGGGATCACGCTCATCGGGATGAGTCAAGGCGGCACGTCTCAAGCGCAGGCGAGATTTCCAGCTAACAGCCCTTGGCGCGATAGATGTGTGCCACATGGCGGGATCTCGAGCATCGCTGGCCGGAGATGGAGGGTATAAAAGCATTTCAAGAGCCTAGGAAAACTTTTACACTGCTATTGCTTTCTTCCACCTTCTTCTTCCCTGAGCTCTTCTGTGACCTGAGCCCTCCTAACTCCCAGGTCAGTTTCATCCTTTGCCTCACCCATGGACCGTCGTGCTGTTAAGGAGGGTAAGAGATCAGTAGAAGAGTCTTCCTATTCCAGTAGTGAAAACCGGGCCCCTTTAGCTAGCCAAATGACTCGGCCGGTGGGCAGCATCACCATCCGCGACCAATCGAGGGCGCTAGGACCTCCGTCCACCTTAGGCTCCCCTATGAGGGCTATCCCTGTGTCCTCTCGCCGTCCGGCACTTCCTTCGGCGGTGAGTTCTGATCCAGCAGGTCCAGCCGGGGTGGCCTCAACCATGACCCCTAAGGATGTAGAGGCCGTTAGGGGCTAAGTACCTGGTCCCTAATTTTATCGGCATGTCCGCCGGGGTCCGAAGATAGGGTGACCTCTGACCACCCCGGTCGGGTCGCTCTATATGAGGAGTTCTTCCGATGCGGACTGCGCCTTCCTTTCCATCCTTTTTTCCTAAACCTCTTAGATAGGTATAGGTTAGTGCCGGTGCAGTTGACTCCGAATTCGATCCGGATCATCTGCGCCTTCGTTATTCTTTGCTACTTCCAGGAGGCACGGCCAGGGCTGTCTCTATTCCGAGCTTTCTATAAGCTCCGCCGTCAGGGTGAGGGGGCCTGGTGGGCATTTACGCCAGGCCAGGTAGAGCCTTCCCTTTAGGTCTCCTGTCAAAGTTAGGGGATGGAAACCTCGATTCCTTTTTGCCCATGTCGAGGGGGTAAGGGCTGCTTGGAGGGAGCCAGACACTAGTTCCAATGATGATTCTAGGGAACTATTCACCCAATTATCTAATTGCCAAATCCCCGGCTATAAGAAACTCCTATCCAAGGAGAACCTGGTAGAGGTCGAGTTGGCCCCGGCAGCCGGTGAGCTTGATGCCTGACTTCTTCTATCTCGACCAAAGTTTTGTTGTATGCTATTGCTAATGCCTGTCACCCTTTTGGTGCAGCGATGAAGGTCTTCGCCAGGGATTTTGAGGCTGCCTTGAGGCAAAAGAGGCAGGCGACCGGAGAGACGTCCAGGCCGGCGAAGAGGATTCGAAGAAGGGAGCCGGCCAGGATAATTGAAGCCCTCACGGCCCTGACGCCTATAGAAGAGCCGGACTGAGAAGAAGCCAGTTAGAGGAGTGGTTCCGGAGCCAGCCGGGGCCGAAGTTGAAGGAGAGATTTTGGCCACCACTGAGCCAATAGTGGTGGTCTTAGATGTGGAGGAGGTTCCTGCCACCGCCGATGTGTCCGAGGCGGGGCGGGTCACAATCTCTTCCGGCCCTCAGCTGCCACAGAGCAGGGGGTGGAGAATGCCTCCCTAATCGCCGACGAGAGGGAGCCAGTCGCCAAGGAGCCCCGGGCTGGGGCAGAGGTGACCAAAAAGCGGGGAGGTGAGCCGGGGAGATCATCCCATCAACCGGCGCATCGCTCGACCTGGCCCCAGGTCGAAGGTCCACAGGAGGGACTGACGCGACCGGTTTCCACACCCAGTTCAATGGCGGATGTCGCACAAGTTGCCCGCATGCTGTCAGGAGTTTGGACCACCGAGTCTGAGGAGGCGATGTGGGGAATGAGTCACTCCGCACTCCTGGACATGATAATGGTTGCCGTTGTCCAGGTAATTTTTGAGCTTTCTTCATTTCTTTTGATTTTCCACTTCCTATGGTTAACATGCTCCCTTTGCTACAGATGGCCAACGGTGCAATTGGCCTTCGCGAGGCATTGGTACACTCCTTAGACACGCTTGTCAAGGCCATGGCGTGGGCTGACAAATACAAGAAAGAGAGCATGGCGCAGTCCCAAAGCCTTGCTCATCTTCATCAAGAGGCCTTGGCCCGGGAGGAGAGTCTGGTCGGCCGACTAAGGGAGGTGGAGAGCCGGGCCTCCGCAGCTGAGGCCAAGATGGAGCTGGCCACGGAAAGGTTGAAGGCCGCCGCGGCACAGAACGAGGAGTTGGCCCGGTGGCTCCAATGCACCGAGGAGGAAGCCCAAGCTGCCGCAGAGAGGGCAGTTGCTGCAGAGAAGGTGGCGGTGGAGGCGAGCTTGGAGAAGGCAGGAGCAGTGGCCTGTGCTGATGAGGCCAGTGCCCATGCTGAAGAGGCCGAAAGCAGGGCTTGGGAGGCCGAAGCTGTTGGTCCAGATAGCAACCCAAGAGGGGGGGTGAATTGGGTTTTTCAAAAAATTAAACTCCTTTGAAAGATAGCCCCCAGCGGAAATAAAAACTTAGATTCACAGATTTAAAACTAAGCAACTATTAATAGAGAGTTGAAGATAAAGAGACAATCACGGCAAACACAATAGATTTTATAGTGGTTCGGTGTACCTACACCTACGTCCACTCCCAAGTACCTCTTGGGTCCACACTATAATCAAACTGATTACAGCAGAGTTTTTGCAAGCTCACAACTCGAACTTGTTGTTTTCCCGGGTGCACAACGAACCCAGCTGGTTTTCAAGGCTCACCAGCACAAAACCTTAAAACCACAAGCTAATGCTTGCACAAGGCTAACAGCCTCAACTGAATCAATCACCAGATTGACCCAACAAACAGTATTTGATTTTACAAAAGCAAACTGCTCCTTCAATGAGCAAATATACAATAATGAAACAATAAATAGAGATTAGGAACCAAAGCCTGATTCGAAGATCTTGGTGGCTTCTTCCTTCTCTTCCTTTGAATGGATCTTCCTTTGAATATGCTCTTGAGGCTCAGAAGATTGAAAAACTAGGGCTTCTTCTTCTCTTGAGATTTCTTCTAAATAGAACAGCAAAGGCTTGGAATCTCTTTCTCTTCTTTTGGGGAATGAGTATGATCTTTCCTTACAGGTTTTCCCTCTTTTCTTTTCTGATAGATCTCAAAGATTTTCTCTATTCTTTTCTTTTTGCCTCTTTCTTCTCTTTTCCTCTCTTTTTTTGGGATGCAATCAACCCTCTTCTTATAGATTCGATTAATCCACAAATAGTGTGAAACTATCCGTTAGAAGCAAGTGAAAAAGGATTAGATCCATAAATAACAATAGCCGTTGGGATTAAAATAGATAAAGATAAAGTTTAGAGTCGTTCTGACAGTTCTGGAGCCGTGTCTGACATTCTGGAGTCGGCTCTGGCTTTTCTGGAGTCGGCTCTAACTCGAAATTATTTAATCCGCTCGATCTGGAGTCGTCTCTGACTTTTCTGGGGTCGACACAAAATTCTTCTGGAGTCGACTCTAGAAGTCTGGGAGTCGACTCTAAGTCGTGGCCTGAAAATCCAACGTTCTGTTGTTTCTGATAGAGTCGGCTCTCACAGTCCCGGAGTCGACTCTAAGTCCGTGCCGTTTTCGGAGTCGGCTCTGTGATTCCATGTGTCGACTCTAATGTCTGCAGTCTTACCTTGACATTAGATTCAAACCAGAACTTGATTTTCCTTCTTGATTTTGATCATCAATAGACTTATAATCTGAAAAACTTAATCAAAATCATTAGTAACATCAAATGTTATACTCAAATAGTTTTGTTAATCATCAAAATCCTCAATTGGGTCAACAATCTCCCCCTTTTTGATGATGACAAAAACTTTGAGTATATGCATTAAGAAATTCATTTGAATTGAGAATTATAGACATTGTTAAAGCTTAGAGACTTTCTAATAGAGAATTTGATGCCAATATTCAAAATAAAAATAAACAAAACTTGACATCAATCAAAATGATTTAACTTTTATATGGAGAAACTTATTAAGCTCCCCCTGCATTGAATAGCTCCCCCTATCTGAATTCTTCTAAAAATTCTCAGAATTGTTCTTCATTTTCTTTCTCTTTCTCTTTCTTATATATGTCTTTCTTATATGCATATACATTTATCTCTCCCCTTTTTTGTTATCAACAATAAGGTGAGTTTAAAAGCAATAGAGAATGTATTAGAGCGAGAATGTTGATTCGAATAAACATAAGGATAGGAAACTTATTCATTGACATTCATCAAAGATAAATTTGTAATAAAAGTGCAACATTCATTCAAACATTTGTATTCCAAAGCAAGATCCATTACATGTATTCTAAAATGACAGATTTAAGTATGTAAATCCTAGATACATGCTAAGAAGAAAGCAAGAAATCCTAAGATACAACCTAGGATTGAAATCAAAATCAAATATGCTTATACACAATTTTCTTTAAATGTCCAATCATTTCCATAACATCATCTTTTTGGGTCTTCTTAAAGCTTTCAAGACATGCTTCAATTTGAGAGACGGCAAGGTCGATATCTTTCTTCAGTTGACTTGTAGCATGAAGATACTTTCCAGAACCGTCTGCAATGCCTTCCATCCTTTCAAAAATTTTATGAAGATCAGTGCTAAAGGATTCGACGGAATTGCTAATTGAAAAAGAAATCATGTCAAGTCTTGAATTAATCTCATCCTTTAATTGATTGAACTCCTCTCTTAATTTACACATATCATTTGTTCTTACACTGTCATACTCAGCCAGTAAAGCTCTGAGCTGACCAATTTGTTCCTCAGAAAATCTTTCTGATGCCATTGCTGACTGATGTGGAAGTTGAGAGCTAGGTCCAGCTTCTGAGGGTCCAGCAGATGGTCCAGCAGGTCCAGCAGATGGTTCAGGAATGTCTTCTCCTCTGACTTCCTCAACTCTAACCTCTTCAGCTCTGGCCTCATGTCCTCTTTTAATCCAGTTTCCATTTTCTTTTCTAAAGCCCATTCGGTGAATTGTAGAGACACTATAGTAATCTGTATGTCTTAACTTTCTTAGTGGCTCATTGTCCATTATAAGTACACCTTGGCTTCTGAATACCAATGTTAAAACCATACCATAAGGTAATGTAGATCTCTTTTAGTAGCTGCCTCTGCCATATATCCTATCATCATTTCAGCAAGATTTAAAGGTCTACCAGTGAGTATGCAGTCCATCAATAAAACGTCTCGCTCCGAGACATATTCAAACCTTCCGATTTTAGGAAAAGAATCCTTCCACAGATATTGTGAAGTAATCTGAGTTCCAAATTAAGTTGATTTGCCAAGATTTCCTCAAACTCAGAAACTTCTCTCCCTAACATCCTTGATAGTGCTCCTCCTCTATCTTCATGATGATATTCAACAAGTCCAACAGTAGGCATTTCCAATAAATTACCAAGGGATTCGGCTGTGATGATTACCTTTGTTCCTCTTACAACACTTACTAAACCTCCCTCTCCTCTACTTAAATCATTATAAAACTCTCTTACTAGGGCAGGGTAGGTAGGGATATCCAAAGAGCAGACCTTCTCCCATCCCATTTCTTTCAACAATCGCCCAATAGCAAAGCCCTCCGAAATAAAGAAGTTGAAATCAACTTTTCTTCCGGTTGTAATGGCCTTACCAGCTAATTGGTCGACTCGAGGAGAAGATGGTGAGGGTGGAGAGTCATCTTGAGTGGCAGATGAAGAAGATGACGAAGGTTGCCTCCGATTTGAACGGCGCTTCGTCGGAACAGTCGAACCACCAATGATAGCACGCCTTTTGGGAGCCATTGGATTCGATTGGAATGAGTAATCAAGGGTTTTGAGGGATTTGGAGGGTTTGGAATCAGTTTGGAACAGTTTGAAAATGGTTTAGGAGACGATAGAAATCGTTTGGGGTCGACTCCGCCCTTTTTATTTTGACCTAGTTCCACTTAGAGTCGACTCCCGAAAACGAGGTGTCGGCTCCGAACCAGAGAATCTGTCAGCGCCCGAATTAGAGTCGGCTCTACAGAAGCCAGAGTCGGCTCTAATTGCCCAGACAGAACATCAAAATAAGAAGGTGTCGACTCCACAAACTGAGGTGTCGACTCCACAATAGTTTCAGAAAAAAATTTCAAGGATCTGAAACTGATCAAATTAATCATCAAACTCTAGATAAGTGTTCCTTAACAATTGGGGAAACAATAAATCAACTTTCTAGATAAATTTCCTTATTGGACATAGAGGATTTTCAAGAAATTATGAAGTCTAGATAGTTGTTGTCCTTAAGAGTTTCAGAAAATTATTCTAAAGGATCACAAACTCCTAATTCTCCTCTAAGATAGCAAAATCTCTCACTCAAGGTTTGGTAAAAATATCAGCTAATTGATCATTAGTATTAACATATTCAAGACAAACATCTTTGTTAGTTACATGTTCTCTAATAAAGTGATGTCTAATTTCAATGTGTTTAGTTCTTGAATGTTGAATTGGATTTTTAGTTAGATTGATAGCACTAGTATTATCACATTTAATAGGTATTTTATCAAGTGTGATACCATAATCTTCAAGTTGTCGCTTAATCCAAAGGATTTGAGCACAGCAACTTCCAGCTGCAACATACTCTGCCTCAGCAGTGGATAATGCAACCGAATTTTGCTTCTTGCTAAACCAAGAGATTAAGTTACTTCCTAAAAGTTGGCATACCCCACTTGTACTCTTTCTATCTAATTTACAACCAGCATAGTCAGAATCAGAATAAGCAATCAATTTTAAGGTTGAGTCTCTAGAATACCATAATCCTACATTTTTAGTTCCATTTAAGTATCTAAAGATTCTTTTAACAGCAAGTAAATGTGATTCTTAGGATTAGATTGATATCTTGCACATAAGCAGACAGAAAACATGATATCTGGCCTACTTGCAGTTAGATAAAGAAGTGATCCAATCATACCTCTGTAATGCTTCTGATCTACTTTCTTACCTACTTCATCCTTGTCCAGCTTGCATGAGGGACTCATTGGCGTACCAAGAGGTTTAGCAGATTCCATACCAAATTTCTTGAGTATTTCCTTTGTATACTTTGTTTGGTTAATGAAAATTCCCGCTTTCTCTTGTTTGATTTGAAGTCCAAGGAAGAAGTTTAGTTCTCCCATCATGCTCATCTCGAATTCTCCCTGCATTAGCTTAGCAAATTCTTGACAAAGGAGATTGTTAGTAGCACCAAATATAATGTCATCAACATAAATTTGAACGATTAATAAATCCTTTCCTTTTCTTTTTAAAAACAAGGTTTTATCAACATTTCCTCTAGAAAAGTCATTTTCAATTAAAAATTTACTTAATCTATCATACCAAGCTCTAGGTGCTTGCTTTAAACCATAAAGTGCTTTGTGTAGTTTGAAGACGTGGTTTGGAAATTCATGATCTTCAAAACCAGGAGGTTGTTCAACATAAACTTCCTCATTTATAAAACCATTTAGAAATGCACTTTTAACATCCATTTGAAATAAGTTGAAATTCATATGACATGCAAATGCAAGTAGTAGCCTAATGGCTTCTAATCTAGCAACAGGTGCAAAAGTTTCATCAAAATCTATACCTTCTTCTTGATTATATCCTTTTGCAACTAGTCTAGCTTTGTTTCTAATTACTATGCCATTTTCATCTAATTTATTTCTAAATACCCATTTAGATCCTATTATAGGGTGATTTTTAGGTCTTTCAACTAGGGTCCAGACTTGATTTCTAGTGAATTGGTTTAACTCTTCCTGCATTGCTAACATCCAATAACTATCTTTCTCGGCTTCCTCTATAGTCTTAGGTTCTATATGAGATACAAATGCAAGATGATTATTGATATCTCTCATTGATGATCTAGTCCTTAACCTTGAGATGGATCACCTATGATTAGGTCCTTAGGATGACCATAAGCATATCTCCAATCTCTAGGTAGATCTTGATCATTTTGAACAGTATCAATACCATCATCCTTAGGTGAGTCATCATCCTTAACTTCAGGTTCTTGATCTGAAGATACATTTAATTTTTCAATATCTCTTTCAATCAAAGATGTATCTTCCTCATCATCAATTTTATCTGAACTTGATGCTAAAGACTCATCAAACACTATATGAATGGATTCTTCTACAACTAAGCTTTTCTTATTAAATACTCTATATGCTTTGCTAGATGTAGAATATCCTAGGAAGATACCTTCATCAGACTTTGCATCAAACTTCCCAAGATTATCCTTACCATTGTTATGAATAAAACATTTACAACCAAATGCATGAAAATAACTTAAATTTGGTTTCCTATTGATCCAAAGTTCATAGGGAGTTTTCTTAAGGATAGGTCTAATTAGGGCTCTATTTAGAATGTAACATGCTGTGTTTATAGCTTCCGCCCAAAAATATTTTGGAAGTTGGCTTTCACATAGCATGGTACGGGCCATGTCTTCTAAAGTCCTATTCTTCCTTTCTACAACTCCATTTTGTTGTGGTGTTCTAGGTGCAGAGAAGTTATGATGTATGCCTTTTTCAAAACAGAATTTTTCAAATAAGTGATTTTCAAATTCAGTTCCATGATCACTTCTAATAGACACTATGGTAGTGTTTTTCTCATTAGTGACTTTCTTAACAAATTTCATGAATATTGAGAAAGTCTCATCTTTGTGAGCCAAAAACATTACCCAAGTGAATCTAGAGTAATCATCTACTATCACTAGACCATATTTCTTTCCTCCTAGACTTGTGGTTCTAGTAGGTCCAAAAAGGTCCATGTGTAGTAGCTCTAGTGGCCTAGTAGTTGAAACAACATTCTTAGATTTGAAAGAAGTTCTTGTTGTTTTCCAAATTGACATGCATCACATATTCGATTATTTTCAAAATTTAGACTAGGAATACCTTTAACTAAATCCATTTTCAATAATTTAGAAATTAGGTGTGTGCTTGCATGACCTAATCTACGATGCCATAGCCAACCAATCTCATTCATTTTAGCATTATCAGCAACTAAGCAATGATTACTTGGAGATAAATTACTCAAATCAATTAAGTACACATTGCCATAGCGTTTACCAACAAGAATAATGCTATTATCAATGGGATTAGTAACAGTGCAAACAGAAGCTTCAAAGGAAACCTTGAAACCTTTGTCACACAGTTGGCTAATACTTATTAGATTATGTTTAAGTCCATCAACATATAAAACATTATCAATATGAGTAGATGGAGTAATTTGAATCTTACCAATACCCATGATATGGCCTTGACCATTATCACCAAAAGTAACTACTCCACCTCTTTTTGATTCAAGGGTGATGAATTGATCTTTGTCACCCGTCATGTGTCTTGAGCAACCACTATCCAGGTACCATTTTTTTTTCATCTGATGGCTGCAAGACACTCCTGCAAAATATTTATGTCTTAATTTTAGGTACCCAAGCCTTCTTGGGTCCTTCATGGTTAGAAGCATTAAACATTGTTCCTTTGGGAACCCAAATCATCTTTTTCTTTTTATGTGAAGATTTACACATATGATTTATGTCCTTTGTTTCCACATTTAAAACAAGTAATGTTTAATGATTTTTCAGCATGTACAAAAATGTTTTCAAAGATTTTTGCTTTTTAAGTGGATTATATCCTAATCCAGCTTTATCAAAAATAGCCTTTTGATTTTTCAAAATCATATTAAGTTTGATAGAGCTTAAGTAAATTTATCAACTATAGGCTTAAGTCTATCAACTTCATTTTTCAAACTTTCTTTTTCTTTTATCAAAAGTTCTTTATCAACAACATGCTTTTCATTTTCTAATGATAGTTTTTGCATTTGAGTTTTCAATCTTTGTTCTTTGAACTTAGTTTGCAAAATCATCCATTAATTCATAAAAAGCACTATGTAATTCATCAAAAGTGAAGTCATCAAGAAAACTCGGACTTACCTCATCATTGTCCGCCATGAAGCATAGATTGGCCATTTCACTCTTTTCTTCTTCTTCGGAACTTGCTTTCGAATCGCTCCATGTGGCCATCATTGCCTTCTTTTTGAATCTCCGGGTGCCTTTCTTTAGTTGAGGGCATTCAGATTTAAAGTGACCCGGCTTCTTGCATTCAAAGCAAATAACTTCCTTTTCTTTGCCCTTGTCCTCATCTTTTTTGCAAAGGGCTTTTTCTTTTCAAACTTCTTCTTCTTCATGAATCTTTTAAATTTTCTTGTGATGAGTGCCATGTCCTCATCATCACTTTCATCCTCAGATTCATGAGGCTCTTCCATATATTCAGAAATCTTAAGAGCCATATTTCTTTCTTCTTTGACTCATCATCATCAACATGTTGCTTGATTTGAAGCTCATGAGTCATTAAGGATCCCAACAGTTCTTCTAGGGGTAGTGTACTTAGATCCTTTGCCTCTTGTATTGCCGTCACCTTAGCTTCCCAAGTCCTAGGCAAGGAACGCAAGACCTTTCTCACAAGATCAGAATTATCATAAGATTTACCAAGACTTTTTAAACCATTAACTATATCAGTAAATCTTGTAAACATATCAGCAATAGATTCACATGCATCCATTTTAAACAATTCATATTTATGAACTAGCATGTTAATCTTGGATTCCTTGACTTGATTTGTTCCCTCATGGGTAACTTCAAGTCTATCCCAGATTTTCTTAGCAGAAATGCAAATAGATATGCGATTGAATTCATTTGCATCTAATGAGCAGTATAAGACATTCATTGCTTTGGCATTGAGTTGTGCCAATTTTCTATCATGTTCATCCCATTCCGTTTCGGTTTAGGAATCTCCATGCCATTAACTCTAGCAGTGGTGTGTGTGGTCCATTGACTATAATGCTCCATAGATCATAGTCAAGTGCTTGAATGAATATTTTCATTCTAGCCTTCCAATAACCATAGTTAGAACCATTAAATAAGGGTGGTCTATTAGTAGATTGACCTTCAGAAAAAGATGAACCAGCTTGAGTTGCCATGTGGATCTTTGACTCTTGATCGTTAGATCAAATCAAATGAGCACTAGCTCTGATACCAATTGTTGGTCCAGATAGCAACCCAAGAGGGGGGTGAATTGGGTTTTTCAAAAATTAAACTCTTTTGAAAGATAACCCCCAGCGGAAATAAAACTTAGATTCACAGATTTAAAACTAAGCAACTATTAATAGAGAGTTGAAGATAAAGAGACAATCACGGCAAACACAATAGATTTTATAGTGGTTCGGTGTACCTACACCTACGTCCACTCCCAAGTACCTCTTGGGTCCACACTATAATCAAACTGATTACAGCAGAGTTGTTTTGCAAGCTCACAACTCGAACTTGTTTTTCCGGGTGCACAACGAACCCAGCTGGTTTTCAAGGCTCACCAGCACAAAACCTAAAACCACAAGCTAATGCTTGCACAAGGCTAACAGCCTCAACTGAATCAATCACCAGATTGACCCAGCAAACAGTATTTGATTTTACAAAAGCAAACTGCTCCTTCAATGAGCAAATATACAATAATGAAATAATAAATAGAGATTAGGAACCAAAGCCTGATTCGAAGATCTTGGTGGCTTCTTCCTTCTCTTCCTTTGAATGGATCTTCCTTTGAATATGCTCTTGAGGCTCAGAAGATTGAAAACTAGGGCTTCTTCCTTCTCTTGAGATTTCTTCTAAATAGAACAGCAAAGGCTTGGAATCTCTTTCTCTTCTTTTGGGGAATGAGTATGATCTTTCCTTACAGGTTTTCCCTCTTTTCTTTTTTGATAGATCTCAAAGATTTTCTCTATTCTTTTCTTTTTGCCTCTTTCTTCTCTTTTCCTCTCTTTTTTTGGGATGCAATCAACCCTCTTCTTATAGATTCGATTAATCCACAAATAGTGTGAAACTATCCGTTAGAAGCAAGTGAAAAAGGATTAGATCCATAAATAACAATAGCCGTTGGGATTAAAATAGATAAAGATAAAGTTTAGAGTCGTTCTGACAGTTCTGGAGCCATGTCTGACATTCTGGAGTCGGCTCTGGCTTTTCTGGAGTCGGCTCTAACTCAAAATTATTTAATCCGCTCGATCTGGAGTCGTCTCTGACTTTTCTGGGGTCGACACAAAATTCTTCTGGAGTCGACTCTAACAGTCTGGGAGTCGACTCTAAGTCGTGGCCTGAAAATCCAACGTTCTGTTGTTTCTGATAGAGTCGGCTCTCACAGTCCCGGAGTCGACTCTAAGTCCGTGCCATTTTTCGGAGTCGGCTCTGTGATTCCATGTGTCGACTCTAATGTCTGCAGTCTTACCTTGACATTAGATTCGAAC
The DNA here is from genome assembly GCA_900491605.1 of Calamus simplicifolius. NCBI lineage: Eukaryota > Viridiplantae > Streptophyta > Magnoliopsida > Arecales > Arecaceae > Calamus > Calamus simplicifolius. Next base: position 374,509 of record UESW01001437.1, on the reverse strand, counting down.
CAGAACTTGATTTTCCTTCTTGATTTTGATCATCAATTAGACTTATAATCTAAAAAACTTAATCAAAATCATTAGTAACATTAAATGTTATACTCAAATAGTTTTGTTAATCATCAAAATCCTCAATTGGGTCAACAGAAGCATGAGCCAAGGAGGCCAAGGCCAGGGCGCAGCGGGCTGAGGCCGAGGCAGAGCAGGCCATCCCCAACTATAAGGCCTCACTAGAGTTCAAGCAGGAAGTCATCAAGGCCGGCCTCGATGTTTATGTCCAGGGCTTTGGGATGTGCAAGGTTAAGGTATCTGCGTCCCTCGAGATCAACATCTCTGAGCTTGATGACATCTGGCCTGGGGAGTCTAACGAGGAGCTAGCAGAGAAGGAGGACGAGAAGAAGCCCGGCCCAGGCGAACCTTGAGGATCCATCGCCCATTTTTCTTTTTCTTTGATTCATGTAACTGGCCTTAGGCCAAATTTTGTACTTCCTTCAATTGTTAATGAAGAAAAACTTTTTGTCAAAATTTGTCAAAATTTCTTTACCTTTTGCTTCATCTGTTCCTTCTTCCTTCGGGAAAAACACCTTATTGCGCAACCAACGATCGAACGGGTCCCGCACCTGTTGGTGAAGGGGAGGGCTTTCCTTTTGAAATGTTTTCTCAACTTTAAATGATGCGCATATTGATAATGTCATAGCTGAATCACAGTTTTGGACTGGCCAATGCTCGAATGCATCTCCAGGATGTAAGCCGGCTATGTGGAAGGTCACTCGAGATGCCTTATGTCGTTGTAGATTATTCGAAAGGAGACTCATCTGCACATGAATCTTCTGAAGGCTCGGAATGATCCACGGGCGACTTAGTGCCAAGATTAATCTTAAAGGCGCTGGGACCGACCAGAGATGGTCGAGGCTGACTCGGCCAACTTGGGGACGCCGAGGCCGAGTGGGGTTGACCGGGGGAGGCCTACGCCGACTCGGTCAATATTGGAGATGTCGGGGCCGGTCGGGGTCGACCAGGAAAGGTCGGGGCCGAGCCAGCCGACTCGGAGTCTGTGAGAGCCAAACAGGGCCCTTTAGAGCCGTCTCGATGGTCTAGGTTCTGTATATGGGGCAACTCGATCGAGTACGGAGCTGTTAGGGTCTTAACCAACTCGGGGGCACCACCATGCCGGGGCCGAGTGGTGTCCCGTTAGCCACAATACCGGCGAGCTCCTTTTGAACCACCTCGGGAGTTTGTGTGCCGCCCGAGTGGCGACTCTACCAGGTATGGAGCTATTAGGGTTTTAACCGACTCGGGGGCACTGCCATGCTAGGGCCGAGTGGTGTCCCATTAGTCGCGATGCCGGCGAGCTCCTTTTGAACCACCTCGGGGGTTTGTGTATCGCTCGGGTGGTGACTCGACCGGGTACGGAGCTGTTAGGGTCTTAACCAACTCGGAGGCATCGCCGTGCTAGGGCCGAGTGGTGTCCCATTAGCCGTGATGCTGGCAAGCTCCTTTTGAACCATCTCGGGGGTTTGTGTACCGCCTGAGTGTCGACTCAACTGGGTACGGAGCTGTTAGGGTCTTAACCGACTCGGGGGCACCACCATGCCGGGGCCGAGTGGTGTCCCATTAGCTGCGATGCCGGCGAGCTCCTTTTGAACCACCTTGGGGGTTTGTGTGCTGCCCAAGTGGTGACTCGACCGGGTATGGAGCTGTTAGGGTCTTAACCGACTCAGGGGCACCACCGTGCCGGAGCCGAGTGGTATCCCGTTAGCCACGATGCCGGTAAGCTCCTTTTGAACCATCTCGGGGGTTTGTGTGCCGCTCAAGTAGCGACTCGACTGGGTACAAAGCTGTTAGGGTCTTAACTGACTCGGGGGCACCGCCGTGCTGGGGCCGAGTGGTGTCCCGTTAGCCGCGATGCCGACGAGCTCCTTTTGAACCACCTCAGGGGTTTGTGTGCCGCTCGAGTGGGACTCTATCAGTTACGGAGCTATTAGGCTCTTAACCGACTCGAGGGCACTACCGTGCTGGGGCCGAGTGGTGTCCCATTAGCCTTGATGCCGGCGAGCTCCTTTTGAACCACCTCGGGGGTTTGTGTGCCACTCAAGTGGCGACTCGACTGGATATGAAGCTGTTAGGGTCTTAATCGACTTAGGGACACCGCCGTGCCAGGGCTAAGTGGTGTCCCATTAGCCGCGATGCCGGCAAGCTCCTTTAGAACCACCTCAGGAGTTTGTGTGCCACCCGAGTGGCAACTCGACTGGGTACAAAGCTGTTAGGGTCTTAACCAATACGGGGGCACCGCTGTGCCAGGGCCGAGTGGTGCCCCGTTAGCCATGATGCCAGCGAGCTCCTTTTAAACCACCTAGGGTGTTTGTGTGCCGCCCGAGTGGCAACTCGATCGGGTACGGAGCTGTTAGAGTTTTAATCGACTCAGGGGCATCGCCGTACCAGGGCCGAGTTGTGTCCCATTAGTCGCGATGCTGGCAAGCTCCTTTTGAACCACCTCGGAGGTTTGTGTGCCACCTAAGTGGCGACTCGATCGGGTACGAAGCTGTTAGGGTCTTAACCAACCCGGAGGCACCACCATACCGGGGCCGAGTGGTGTCCTGTTAGTCGCAATGCAGGCGAGATCCTTTTGAACCACCTCGGGGGTTTGTGTGCTGCCCAAGTGGCAACTCGACCAGGTACGGAGCTGTTAGGGTCTTAACCGACTTGGGGGCACCGCCGTGCCGGGGCCGAGTGGTGTCCCATTAGCCGCAATGCCGATGAGCTCCTTTTGAACCACCTAAGGGGTTTGTGTGCCGCCCGAGTGGTGACTCAACCAGGTATGGAGCTGTTAGGGTCTTAACCGACTCAAGGGGACCGCCGTGCCGGGGTCGAGTGGTGTCCTATTAGCTGCGATGCTGGCGAGCTCCTTTTGTGAGATATGGTCCTTGGATACAGGTGAGAGTAGGCTGTGACATCGGAAGGGATCCCTTTATTGCTCGTACTCCAAGGGAATACATCATTGATAATATTGGCAAAGGTTATCCGTATTCCAGGTACGTGGGATAGGTCGCCCGTCGAGCTCTTCTAGCCTATATGCCCCCCGGTGAAGTGTCTCGGCAATGCGATAAGGACCCTCCCAGTTGGGGATAGCTTGCCCCCCTCCGTAGGCTTGGATACCTCAGCCTTCCTCAAAACTGAGTCTCCATGGGGAAGATCTTGGGATGAACTCGGGCATTGTAGTACTTGGTCGCTCGCTGACGGAAGGTCGCCATGCGCAGCCTCGCCCGGTCATGTGCTTCGTCGATGAAGTCTAGATTAGCCCGTATTAGTGCAGAGTTATTTTTCTCGTTGAAGGACTCCACGCGTGGACTGGGCAGTCTGATCTCAACGGGAATGACGGCTTCAGATCCGAAGATGAGACTGAAGAGAGTCTCGTCCGTCGAGGCCCTGGGGGTCGTGTGGTAAGCCCATATCATACTGGGGAGTTCCTCTACCCATTGACCCTTGGACCCATCTAGCCGGGTCCTGAGCCCTTTGAGGATGGTGTGGTTCATGACCTCGGCCTCCCCATTGGTCTGGGGATGGCCGACAGAGGTGAATCGGTGATGAATGCCTAGCTCGTCAGAGAAAGCCTTAAATGCTTCATTGTTGAATTGGCGGCCGTTGTCTGTGACGAGGGTATGAGGTAGGCCAAAACGACATATGATCGACTTCCAGAGGAAGGCTTTGACCTTATTTTCGGTGATCTTAGCTAGTGCCTCGACCTTGACCCATTTGGTGAAGTAGTCGATGGCGACTAGCAAGAATCTCCGCTGCCCTGAAGTTGAGGGGAATGGCCTGAGGATATCCATTCCCCATTGAGCAAAAGGCCAGGAGGCCGAGAGTGGGTTCAGCGGGGTGGATGGTTGATGCTAGATGTGCACGTGGCGCTGACAACCATCGCACTTCTGAATTAGTTTGGCCGTGTCCTCATAGTGAGCCAGAAGTATCCCTGACGGAGAGCCTTCTGGGCTAGTGACCTGCCCCCCAGATGATTTCTACAGATGCCTTCGTGGATTTCTCTGAGGATGTAGTCAGCGTCAGCGGGTCCTACAGACTTGAGCAGGGGGTAGGAGAATGACCTTATGTATAGACGCTCGTCCAAGAGGATGAATTTGGAGGCCCTCCACATAAGTAGCCTGGCCTCATTGCGATCGTCAGGGAGAGTGCCGTCAGTGAGATAGCGGACGTAGGCATCCATCCATGTGGGCTCTTGAGTGAACGGGAGGACTTTTTCGCTGTTCTCTATGCTGGGCCTTTCTAAGTATTCGATGTAAGCGTCCCTTGCCATGCCGTCGGCAGAGGTGGCCAGACGAGAAAGGATGTCGGCCTTGGCGTTCTCACTCCGGGGAATGTAACTGATACTAAAGTAAGCTAATGGGGACGTCAAGAGCCAAACCTTGCCCAAGTATTGAGTCATAACAGGGTCACGCACCTCGTATTCTCCGTTGATTTGTTCGGAGATGAGTTACGAGTCTGTGAAAGCCCTGAGACACCTTATTCCGAACTCCTGGGCTAGCCTTAATCCAGCCAGTAAGGCTTCGTACTCAGCTTGATTATTGGTGGCTTCGAATAAAAACTGCAGGGCGCATTCCATCCTCTCTCTGCCAGGCCTGACAAGAATGAGGTTGGCGCCGCTTCCCTGAGAGTTTGATGCACCGTCCACATGAAGGATCCAAGTTTCTCCATCGCTGCTTGATTCGGGCTCACGCTGCTCCTTGGTAGCTTCCTTAGCCACCTCATCCGCCCAAGTGCACTCAACCAGGAAGTCGGCTAAAACTTGGGACTTCAGAGCCGGTCGTGCCTGGAAGGAGAGGTTGAACTCTCCTAGCTTGATAGCCCACTTGGCAAGTTGGCCTACGGTATCCGAACGGGCCAGGATGGCTCGGAGGGGCTGGTCCATGAGCACCATGATGGGATGGGCTTGAAAGTATGGGCGAAGACGTCGGGCGGAGACTATCAGGGAGAAAATAACTTTCTTTGTCTTGGAGTACCTAACTTCTGCGTCATGGAGGACTTTGCTCACATAATAGACGGGTCTCTGGGTCCCGTTAGTATCAAGATGCACCAAGACCGAGGTAGAGGAAAAGGCTTTCTCCATTTCTTGGCTTAGATAGGAGCAGCGGAGAGGACAAAAATGCCTTCAACCCGTCGAAGGCTCTCTGGCAGTCGTCTGTCCACTCGAAGCTGTTCACCTTCCGTAGGGCCTTGAAGAAGGGTAAACACCTTTTGACCGATTTGGAGAGGAAGCGACTCAGAGCCACCACTCTTCCCGTCAGTCGATGCACTTCCTTCTTGCTGGACGGTGGCCTCATGTCAAGGATGGCACTGATCTTCTCTGGGTTTGCCTCGATCCCCCGTTGGGTCACCATAAAACCCAGGAACTTGTCTGCCGTGACCCCGAAAGCACACTTCTTGGGGTTCAGCTTGACTTGGAAATGACGGAGGTTGTTGAGGGTTTCCTCTAAGTTGGAGACGTGATTGGAGGCGCGGGTGCTCTTTGTTAGCATGTCATCCACATAGACCTCCATATTTCAGCCTAGCTAATCTTGGAACACCCTGTTCATCAACCTCTGGTAGGTTGCCCCGCATTCTTGAGGCCAAAAGGCATCACTTTGTAGCAATAAATGCCTTTCTCCATCACAAACTATGTGTGTTCTCATCATTGGGGTCCATTCTTATCTGATGATATCCGGAGAAGGCATCCATGAAACAGAGGAGCTCATGCCCATAGGTGGAATCCACCAGCTGATCTATCCTTGGCAGGGGAAAACTGTCTTTTGGACACGCCTTGTTAAGGTCGGTAAAGTCAATACAAATTCTCCAGCTCCCGCTTTCCTTTTGCACCATGACCACTTTAGCCAGCCAGCTAGGGTAATGTGCCTCCCGGATGTGGCCGGCACTGAGCAGCTTGTTGACTTCCTCATCGATAGCCTTTTGTCGGTCGGGAGCGAAGCTTCTCTTCCTTTGGCGGATTAGACGGTGCCTCGGGTCAATGTTGAGCTTGTGGGTGATCACCTCTAGAGGGATACCGGGCATGTCGGATGCCGACCAAGCGAAAACATCTGAGTTATCCCGCAGGAAGGTTAAGAGGCGCTCCCGGTCCTTCGGGGAAGGAGTCCGCCGACACGCACAGTCCTCGCCGGGGCATCTCCAAGAGGGAAAGTTAGGAGGTGCTCGGATGGTTCTCCTCCCTTGATAGAATCTCTGGGATCATATGCTTCTAAAGTTGATTAAGCTTCCAAAGGACTTGACGCCGTGTGGTAACAAGGCAGGACTGGGCTGGTCTCGCCGTGCATCTCTCCAACTCCTTCACCAGTGGGGAACTGCACCAGTAAACACCGGGTGGAGATAACTGCATCCAAAAGATTAAGGCCTGGATGCCCAAGAATGGTGTTGTACGCCAAGGGGATACGTACAACCAAGAACTTCATGATCATTGTGCTTTGGCACGGTGGTGCTCTGGCCATCACGGGAAAACATATCTCGCCTTCGACTTTTACTGAGTCCCCTATGAACCCGACTAAGGGAGCCAACACAGGTCGAAGGGAATCAAGAAATAATCCCATCCGAACAAATGCATCATAGGTAAGGATGTCAGCTGAGCTGCCACTATCAACTAATATCCTCTTTACAGGGTGTTTGGCGATCGTCATAGAGATGACGATGCCTTCATTGTTTACATTTTCAACAACAGCAGATTCTCCTCCCAGAAATTACATTATTCGGCGCCTCCTCCCCCCTCGAGCGCTTGGACGAAGGAGCTGCCCCCCAGGACACCATCTCGATTGTTCGCTCTGTGGGAGTGTTATCGATGGTGGCTTGAACAGGCAGAGGCCCCATGAGGGCCAACAGCGACTACAACGCCTTTTGGACATACTTGCCGAGATCGCCCCGTTGGATGAGTTCCTCTATGGCCCGCTTCAAACTGAAGCAACTATCGGTGTCGTGGCCGTAATCCTGATGGAACCGACAATAACGACTCTTGTCACGGGGAGGACCTTTCTTTATAGGAGGAGGGCTCTGGATATAAGGCTCACCCTCGATCTCCATAAGGATGTGAGATTGAGGGACGAGAAGGGGTGTGAGCTTGCTCTCGTCAGGAACGGGGCTTCGATGCCTGTTGTCGGATCGACGAGGTGGATCGGACCGCCGGTGTCGAGGGGGTCCACTCGGCTCGGGGCGAGCGGGCTTGTGGCTGGAGCTCCTTGAGGATTCTCGGCGGGTGAAGTCAGCTTCATCCATACGGATGTACTTCTGAGCTCGAAGGAGGATGTTGGAATAGGAACTCGGGGGCTTCTTGTCCAAGGAAAAGGTGAAGCGGGACGGGAGGAGTCCCCACTTCAGCGCTAGCGTTGCCACCGCATCATCAAGATGGTAAACTTTGAGGGTGGCAGATTTAAACCGGGACACAAAGTCCCGTAGCGACTTTCCCTCCTTCTGGCTCACGGAGAAGAGGCTGTCCGCCACTCTTGGAATCCGCCGGCAGACATCGAAATGTGCTAGAAAGGCCCTCTCCAGCTCTCAAAAGGAGTCGATATTGTGAGGAGACAGGCGCGAGTGCCACGCGCGAGCGGCCTTCCGTAGGGTGGCGGGAAAGGCTTTGCAAAGAAGGGCGTCCGTAGCGCCTTGGACTTGCATCATTGCTTTATAACTCTTGAAATGGTCGAGAGGATCTATTGTACCATCATACGGATCTATCTGGGAAAATGGAATCTAGAGGGGACATGCTCCTCCAATATCTGGCAGGTGTAAGGAGGACAGGTGTCAAACTCCTCCTCCGGTTGATGATTGATCTTCCCGGCGAGCTCATCCAGTCGCCTATTGTACTCTTCCAGACGCTCCTCCATCTGACGGCTGACTGTCAGGGCCCTCCGAGATGGCTCGGAGGAGGAAGAAGAGGAAAAAATAAGGAGAAGGACGCAGGAGCTGGGACTTCCGCTTTGGTTCCTCATGATGATGCGGCTCGAGAGGAAATTTGCTGGGGCCACAGTCAGGGGACCGTGGCCGCTTGGGGGGCTCACGGCGAGGCTTCCTAGGGGAAACCTTATGACAGCCGGCAACTCACTGAGGAGAGCCTCCCCTCACCGACTGCTGACTGGCGGGGGAAGCAATCTGGTGCTGGGTGGCCACGGATTGTTGCTGCTGGAGTCCCTGGACCATAGCGGTGAGAGTTTGGACTTGCTGGGTGAGAGTCGCTAGTCGCTCTGTAGTTTGGACAGCTGCATCAGGTAGTGAACAGGTGACAGGAGGATCGGTAGCAGGAGGATTGGCCTCCTGCTGCCTAACTGGCGGGGGAAGCCCCGCTGGCAGCTGATGGAAGTGTCCTGGGCTCGCATCACCACCATGGCTTGAAGAAGAAAAGAGGGGGGAGCAAAAGTTTGCCGATATGTAACACAGGGAAACCTGGGCTACCTGTTGCCTTGTGCATCCCCTACCTAGGCTACCTGTCGCCTTGTTCGTCCCTTCCGACGCTCAAGTTAGCAACCGAGGTCACAGCTGAGGAAGAGCTCGAATGAGCTCATTTTAGAATGAGAAGAGTCCACATAGAGGAGGAATTTTCCTCTGGGTATTGGGATAGCAAGTCTCTAAGTTTTTGTCGTACCTGAGCATTGAGTGAATTCACCTTTTTATAGGGGGTTGACACTTGCATGACCACGTGGGATTCCATGAAAAAGGAATGTCCGCGGAGTTCTTGGGGGTTGCATGAATCTGGGTCGGTTGGTGGGTCCTGTCCCATCGGAGAGGGGAAAAATGGCGGTTGGTGGGCTAAGTCCCATCAGCCAGTGGGGCTATAAGGTAGTTTGGTTCAGTCCCATCAGCAGCGTGGCCAGTGGGTAGTTGGATCTGACGTTGTCAGGTGGCGCAAGTCAAAAAGGTGGCAGCCTGAACCACCAGGGCTGTACTGGGGACGACTTGGAGAAATTGGGGGCTCCTTGACTCTCCTGAGGGCGTCGAGGCTGAGCTGGGCCAACAGGGATGGTCGGGGCCAACTCTTCCGACCAGGAGGTGCCGGGACGGGGCCAACCAGGAATGGTCGGGGCCGACTCGGTGGGCTTGGAGATGCCGGGGCCGATCAGGGCTGACCAGGAATGGTCGGGATCGACTCGGCGGGCTCGGAGATGCCGGGGCTGATCGGGGCCGACCAAGAATGGTTGGGGCCGACTCAGCGAGCTCGGAGACGCCGGGGCCGATCGGGGCCAACCAGGAATGGTCGGGGCCGACTCGGCGGGCTCGGAGATGCCGGGGCCGATCGGGGCTGACTCGGAGGGCTCGAAGATGCCGGGGCCGATCGGGGCCGGCCAGGAATGGTCGGGGCCGACTCGGCGAGCTTGGAGACGCTGGGGCCGATCGGGGCCAACTCGGCGGGCTCGAAGATGCCGGGGTCGATCGGAGCCAGCCAGGAATGGTCGGGGCCGACTAGGAGAGCTCAGAGATGCCGGGGCCGATCGGGGCCGACCAGGGGCCGATCGGGGCTGACTCGCGAGCTCTGAGACACCGGGGCTGATCGGGGCCGACCATGAATGGTCGGGGCCGACTCGGCGGGCTCAGAGACACCGGGGCCGATCGGGGCTGACCAGGAATGATCAGGGCCGACTCGGCCGGCTCAGAGACGCTGGGACCGACCAGGCGGCGAGCTTGGAAATGCTGGGGCCGCACTATATTTTGCCGAAATTACCCTTATGGCTATACCAGCCACATCACGAGGCATCCTAATCTTAATCTTGTAACGGCTTTTAAATGAACCGAAATTACTTGGAAAGAAGAACTTCTATATAAAGCTAGCTGTAATAAAATGATAATAAACCATGGAGCTGTGGTTTTGGTTATGCGAGATGCACTGATACATTATGACTCATTTAAGTATTTTATATAAGTATTAGTTTCCTGGTATGTGAAACTTTTATGTTAATGATTTTAATCATATTTTAATTTTTATATTTGTTTCGGGATGGTTGTTATCATGACTAATTTATTAGAATTTACTCTTCATTTCTTTTCCTTTATGCCTAGTTTCAAACAACGTATTATAAACGCATGTTTCTCGAGTGTTCCATCTTAAATGTTCTAGCTGTCTAATTTATGCAAAATTAATCCAGAGGATGCCATGCCTAATCAAATCTCTTATTGCCAGGCATCCGAATATTAATTTTGTAACGTGCTTTAAATGAACGGAAATTAATTACCTTGAAAGGAAGAAATTGCTGGAAGCATTCATTGCTCGCTATATAAATATAATAAACCTCCCGTTCACTCCCATCCGCAAGCCTCCTGACTCCTTCTTCATCTTCCTTCTCTCGTTGTGGTTCTCTTCTCAGGCCTTCGTAATTCCCCAACGACATCTCCATCTATAGGATAGGATGGAGCTGAGAGTCTATCTGCCTCCCCCCTTTCCTCCACCTCCCAATCCTTCTCCTTCCTCTCTGAGCCCTTCTATCCTCGGAGATGCAAAATCTAGCGGATATATATTCCTTGCTTCAGCCGATAAGGCTGATTGGGGGAAGTGATGAGTGGGCTACGAAGCGATCTCAAGCACAGGTATTATTGATTAAGAGGAGTTCCCTTCACCTAAAATATTTGGAGGATCTGAAATATTCATCATATTTTCTGTTGTTTTTTTGATTAAAAAGAAAGGTGCATGCCTTCAATTTCTTTTTTCAATGTCCGTCTGAGATTATTATTTTGCTGGCAATGCAATCGCCATCATCTTTTTCCGTACTGATGAAACTGTTTGCCTTCTATTTGCTGCATTGACAAATTTCCAGAAGATCTGCCATGAAATATGGTGTAGTACCACCAACAGCTGAGGCTTAGGTCCAATGGGCAAAGAAGAGATTGCTTTCAAAGAAATTGCCCAATAGAAGATGTGTGCTTCTGGGTCCGTGTCTGCAGCGGCTCCATCAGGCAAGCATGCCGGTACCAATTTGAGGAGAATATAAGTCGCTGAATGAAGACACTTCTTATCGGGTGTCCTCCTCATAAGGACTCCCTTGGATCTCTCTCCTCATTATGGATGGCTGGTATCGAATTTTGTAACCTACAAATGAGTGAGCACTCCTGTATAAAATCCCACTCTGGGTGCTTAATTAGAGCCAACTTATATCAACAAAAGTTCACATAATTTGATAATGGAAATAATAGAATTTTGGGTCATTCTGTGCATACTTGAATGTATTTACATACCAACATGATGGACTTGTCTTACATTTTAATAAATTTTGGATTTTTAAATTTTAGCAAGAAATTAACATGAAGAATTAATTATCAAATTTGCTTGCATAGCACTTCTAATACATGTAATTTTAAATCCTTTTACTTTTGACTTTTTGAAAACTTAGCAAAATTATAAAAGGCTTAATCCTTATATGCCATGAATATTGTCCTTTTGAACCTAAAGCAGCCGTCAATCATAATTAATACATAATGTTTACCTCCTAGCTAGCTATCCTACTAGGTCCCAATAAGTTTATGGGTAAAAGTTCGAGCACTCTAGAGGTAGACATAATATTTTTTGATTGGAAAGAAATTTTTAGTTTGTTTACCCTTATAATAAGCACTATAAAATTTATTTTTATAAAATTTAAGCTTAGGTATGCATATAACTAGTTTCTTCACTGATAATTTAAAGATCATTTTAATATTAGCAAGTCCAAGCCTTTAATGGCATGACCGCATGACCAACCATTATTAGCTGATAAGCATGAAAATGAAGAAAGTAAAATATATAAATTAAGCACACATACATTATCCGCTCGTTTGAGGATGGTATGGTGTTGCCACGTGATGTATAACTCCATACTTAGTCAGTAGTGCTTCAAATTGGTGATTGTAAAAATGCTTACCACCATCACTGATTGTTGCCCTTGGAGTGCTGAATCGGAAGAATATATTCTTTGGTAGAAAATTCACTACAACTCTCACATTATTAGTTGGTAAGGCTACTGCTTCCATCCATTTGGATATCCATTTGGAGACATAATCTACAGCCATCAAAATAAATTTGTTAGATGATGATGATTTGTTAGATGATGAAAAGGACCCATGAAATCTATACCTCAAACATTAAATAATTCAATAACTAAAATATTGTTTAAAGGCATCTCATGTTTTCTAGAAATATTTTTAACTCTTTGACAATGATCACATAAATTAACAAACATAAATGCATCTTTAAAATAGATGGCCAATAAAACTCGGATTGTAAAATTTTTGCCGCTGTTTTTGCACTACCAAAGTGGCCACCAACTTTCAATGAGTGACAAAGTTTGAGTATGTTCTCCATCTCCTCCTCAGGCATGCATATTCTAATTCTAATTATTTGGTCTGTACAATGTCGGTATAAAAAAGGTTCTTTCCAAAAATAATATTTCAAGTCAGAGAAGAACTTCTTCTTTGTTGATGTGTCATTTCGGAAGGTAAAATTCGTGACACCAAATAGTTGACTATATTGGCGTACTATCGAACAACTTGTATAACCATCAAATGCTTATCTGGGAATGCATCAAATGCTCATATGGGAATGCTTCAATTATTTTCAATTGCTGAGTTCCATCCGAGATAGGTGATTTGTCACCAAATTTTTAGTACCCTTCTTATCCTTAATTTCTAAATTAAATTCTTGTAGAAGCAAAATCCATCGAAACAATCTTGGTTTAGCATCCTTCTTTGCAAGCAAGTACTTTAGAGCAGAGTGATCGGTGTGGATAATCACCTTTGAACCTATCAAGTAAGAACGAAATTTGTCAAAAGAAAAAATGACTGCTAATAATTCCTTTTCAGTAGTGGCATAATTTAGTTGAGTTTTTGTTAAGGTCCTACTTGCATAATAAATAACATAAAATTTTATCTTTTTCTACCTTAAAACAACCCTATCATAGTCACTGGCATCACACATTAATTCAAATGGTAAATTCCAATTCGGTGACACAATTATAGGTGCTAAAATTAATTTCTTTTTTAGTGTTTCAAAAGCATGCAAGCATTCATCAGAAAATTCAAATCAAGTGTCTTTAATCAATAAATTGCAAAGAGGTTTAGTAATTTTAAAAAAATCCTTAATAAACCATCGATAGAATCCGACATGTCCCAAGAAACTTCTTATGCCCTTCACATTGGCTAGTCGTGGAGTTTTTCAATCACTTCTATTTTTGCTCTGTCAACTTCAATTCCCTTAGAGGAAATTCGATGGCCCAGCACTATCCCCTTCTTTACCATAAAGTAGCATTTTTTTAGTTTAAAACTAAATTTTTTTTCCTCGCATCTCTGCAAAACTGAAGATAAGTTAGACAAACAGTTATCAAAAAAATATTCAAAGACAGAGAAGTCATCCATGAAGACTTCTAAAATATTTTTCACCATGTCTAAGAAGATAGACATCATGCATCTTTGAAATGTGGCTGGCGCATTGCAAAGACCAAAAGGCATCCGTCTATATGCAAATGTTCCATATGGACAAGTAAAAGAGGTTTTCTCTTGATCTTCAGTTGCGATGGCTATTTGATTATAACCAGAGTACCCATCCAGAAAATAGTAGTAAGCATGTCCTGCAAGTCTCTCTAGCATTTGATCAATAAAAGGTAAGGAAAATGATCTTTTCTAGTTGCATCATTAAGTCTTCTATAATCTATGCATACTCACCATTCCGTGACCATTCTTGTCGGTATAAGTTCATTATTATCATTCTTGATCACAGTTATTCCACCTTTCTTTGGTATAACTTGTATTGGACTTACCCATGCACTGTCCGAGATAGGATAAATAATTTCTGCATCTAATAGCTCCAGCACTTCTTTATGCACCACTTCTTGCATTGATGGATTCAATCTTCTCTGGGGTTGGACAATCAGCTTATATTTATCCTCCATTAAAATCTTGTGTGTGCATATCTTAATTTGATGTCAGAGATAGTCCAACCCAAAGCCATTTTATTTTCCCATAAGATTCTCAGCAACTTTTCCTCCTCTACCCCATTCAAAGAATTGTTAATAATAACTTCAAAAGTAAAGTCTTGGCCTAAGAAAGCATATCTTAAATTTGATGAAAGCTGTTTGTGCTCAATTTTAATTGGTTTCTCTAGTGAAGATTGATAAACACATAAATAATTATATTAAACCTATTAATTAATAATTTAATGTACCTATTATTATTTAATATTTTAATATTTATATATATTTTAAGTAAAACCTTATCAATTTAAAGAGCTTAGGTGACAGCTTCTTTGTAAGATTGCACTACTTTCCTCTATCAGCATTACTGTTTCATGCTCCTCCAATTTTTGCTTCTTTGATATAATATCCTTTAAAAATTTAGCATATTTAGGCATTTGTTCTAAAGCTTCAATGAGAGGAATATTAATATGCAATTGCTTAAATATACTTAAAAATTTAGAAAACTGTTCATCCACATTATTTCTTTTTAATCTATGCGGAAAAGAAATTGACGTGTTATATATTGAAGGAGAATAAGTCTCAAAAGTAACTTTTCTATATTTTTTGATTTTGAAGCTCTTTCATTCTCCTTAGTCTTCTCAGCTTGCTCCACTTCTTTCATCTCTAACTTAGCTTTCTTCATCCTGGATTTCTCATTATCCATAGCTTCATCTTGTTTTGCATTTGTTACTTTTATCTTCCCATATGTTTACCCACTTCTCAATAATATTATTTTTGCATATTCTTTCGGATTAGTGACAATGTTGCTTGGCAAAGTTCCTGCAGTCCTCTCTATGAGCATGTTTGAGAGTTGACCGATTTGCACCTCAAGATTACAAATTGAAGCTGAGTTGTTTTGGATCGCACATCTATTTTTTGCATGTACTGCATGAACATGTCCTCAAGTATTGGCTTCTTCTCTTACTGTGAAAATTGTTGAGGTGGTTTAGCTTGCCCTTGATTATTGATCCATGAGAAGTTGGGGTGATTCCTCCATCCAGGATTGTACGTGTTCGAGTATGGATTATTTTGATGTTAAAAATTTGACACGTAATTTTCTTGTCCATAACTCGATTGGACAAAAGGATTTTCCACTTAGTAGTCGACACTTGAATGATTTCCTGCACAATGATCACACACAACATTAGTTTGAATAGCATTAACATTCATTTTACCTAGTTGTTGAGACAAATTTGCCATTTGTGCCGCCAATGAAGATATAGAATCAAGTTCTAAAACTCCAGCTGTCTTTCTTGGCATTGCTCTTTCTGCAGGCTATTGATAGTTGTTGGATGTTAATTTTTTCAGAAGTTCATATGCTGCCTCATGAGTTTTACTCATTAAAGCTCCACTAGTTGCTACATCACCATAGACCTATTTGTAGCTCCTAGACCATTGTAGAATGTTTTCACTTGAAGCCATGTTGGAAGGTCATGATGAGGATACCTTCGCAATAAATATTTGTACCTCTCCCATGCTTCATATAATGATTCACCATCATATTGGATGAATGTAGTGATGCCATTCCTTAGCTTTGCTATTTTTGCAGGAGGAAAATATTTTTCTAGGAACTTTTGTGTTAACTCTTCCCAGGTAGTGATGACGCCAGGCGGCAAAGAATTCAACCAAGCTTTGGCTTTATCCCTAAGTGAGAAGGAAAAAAGCCTTAGTAGAATTGCATCATCTGTCACTCCATTATGTTTAAAAGTATCATAAATTTCTAGAAAATTTACAATATGGATGTTAGGATCCTGTTGTGCTAACCTCTCAAACTGGATAGTCTATTGTACCATTCGAATGATGGCCGGTTTGATCTCAAAATTATTGGCTTGTATTGCTGGCCTCCTTATGCTTGATGTAGCTCCGATGATCGAGGGCATAGCATAGTCTTGTAACGCCTTGTGCTCCTGATCGACCATATTAGGTAGAGACATGTTTCTTTCTTCTTCTTTTTATCTTTCTTTTTTCTTTTTCATGAGCTGCCGTAAGGTTCTTTCAATCTTGGTATCAAAGGGTGTATGCTCTAATAACTGCTTGAGCATGCATACACAATTAGAAAAGAACAACTCAAGCCACTTGTAGCATTTTATATGCAAATTATAAATAATGGATGGGCTAATGATATGGGCAGTAATGTCCATTAAACAGAGAAAGACTAATTATGCCATATGAATGACAATAATTAACCATGCTACTTCACAAAAGAACTAAAATAGAAGAACAAACAACTAATGCAACTAAATTGCAAGCAGAGGAATAATTGAATTACTTGTTCCATTCAAAGTTGCTG
This sequence comes from Calamus simplicifolius, assembly GCA_900491605.1. Taxonomy (NCBI): domain Eukaryota; kingdom Viridiplantae; phylum Streptophyta; class Magnoliopsida; order Arecales; family Arecaceae; genus Calamus; species Calamus simplicifolius. The sequence goes on along the minus strand of UESW01001437.1, from coordinate 358,282 downwards.
ATAGCCCTTTTCATCAAAAACTCAGAAAGAACGTTTTGAATTTTATCACTTAACAATTCATCCTAAATCTTCAAAAATGAAATACTAATGTTCCCATTGTAAACCAAGATTACCATAAAATATAATCTACAAATGAACATCATAGACTTACATAGCAGTGAATTTATAAAATTGTTTCACTACCCATAATCCATGTTATGCACCATTACCCCCACAATACCGAGACTACTATGTCACATCATCAAGAGACTCAACTAATAGCATTAAATATTTTAACTTTTTTCTTTTGTCATTCTAAAATTAGCTAAAAGAAACTACCAAAACTAGCCTTAGATAAGGCCATCCTTGTCTTAGTGAAATAACCATCATTGTCACCTTAATAATAACATTTTTTAGGATTGCAACAAACAGTATAAATTTTTGTGAAGCAAAAAATAATCTCATGACATAACTAACAATCATAACATCATACACTGTAATTGACATCGCCAACATGAGAAGATATGGACGAGATTCATAGATGAATGCACACACACATAAAAAAAAGAAAACATAAACTATTTAATATGAAGTATATTCATAGCAATCATGGTCAATATGGAAGTTTGCAAAATTCATAACTATACATCACAGGGATTATAAATATTTAACTATTAAAAAATATGATAAATTGTAGAAGTGGTCAATCACTACTTTCAAACCTAAAATATAATTTATGTTAGTCAATAAATATCCAAATTCATTCTTGTTAATTTAAATTTCTTCCATCAATTTATGAATTTTATTTCACCAAACCTTAAGGTCTCCATCCACGGTCAAAATAGAAATATCCAATATCTCGTAATTTTAAGCATGCTTCACTTGCTTAGCTTAGTGTTTGTTATTGAATTAGCCAATTAATTCATGTTAAACTCCTAAGGACAAGCCTATCATTTTATTTGGGAATAAGAGCATCATTTTTATGAAAAGGACATGCATGTGAAAACAATGGCTAGAGGGTAAATTGGGCTTTTTCTTGGGATAAAGACGTGCGTAAATACAATTCAAGGATATGCTTATCATTTAATTTGTAGAAGGGGCATTTTGATCTTTTGACTGCACTAGAACATGAGTGTAATTAGATTTTAGATCCATATAGAGGGACATTGCAACCATTGAAGAGGTAAATGGGGCTTTTATTAAGGGACTAGAGACTTACATAGGATTAGAATTTATGGTTTCAAAAAGGGGCTTGTGTTCCCCTTCTTTTGATGCTGTCCCTTCCTTCAATGACACCCACGATCAGCCAAACTTTAATCCCTCTAGTTGGTTTGATTGGCCAGCGACCGGCCTCTTTATGTCCTGCACCTCTGGTCAGCTAAGACCAGGCTACGGCGGCAAGAAGCCGTCGGGTGGATAAGGCTTAAACTTGCCTCACATCCCAGATCTTACCGAGCCGACACTTCAAAATCTTGTAGCCGACACCTTGATGAATCATTTTTTACTATTTTTGAACATCCGATCTGGAGCCAACACATGAAGACTAGAGTCAACCCCTCCATGTTAGAAACGAATTTAAGTTTTCAACGGATATATTTTTCTTACCTAACCTCTAACAGATCCATTTTCTTTTGGTAAGGATCATCCAAGGACAACTCCAATGGCTATTTCTCACCTGCTCGTGGATTGCAATGTCTATAAAAAGGGATTGAGCCATTTGAAAAAAAAAAGAGAATGAAAAAAAAATAGAGAAATAAAAAAAAGGAGAAATCAAAAATCCCACTTGAAGAAATCTTTTGAGCCAAAGCCTATTCACTATTGAGAGTTAGAAGAGGAATCCAAAGGCGCCAAAAGTGATATTTCAAAGGATTTCCTCAGTTTTGAAAAAGAAGGAGAAAAGCCCTAAAATCTTCAGCCGTTTCTTCACCAAAATCTCTTCAAGTGCTCTACTTTCATTCAATTCAAAAGAGAAGAAGAAGAGAAGAAAAGAAGAAAAGCTCAAGCCCTACATTGCTTCAGAAATCAGGCTTTTCTATTTTTATTTACTTATATTGCTCATTTGCTCAATTAAGGAGCTGTTATTGTTATAAATTCTTAATTGATTTATAGTTTGTCTAATTCATTCAGGGGATTGAATTAGTGGAGGTAGTATACCTCGGGATAAGTTAAGGATAGCTTGTGGTTAGGTTTTGTGCTGGTGAGCCTGTGAAAACAGCTGGGTTCATTGTGACCCCGGAAAATAATAAGTTAGAGTTGTGAGCTTGTAAAAAACTCAGCTGTAATCAAGTAGATTATAGTGTGATTATAGTGTGGACCCAAGTGCTGCTTGGAGTGGACGTAGGTGTTGAATACACCGAACCACTATAAAATCTGTGTTTACCATAGTTTATCTCTTTCTCTCTATCTCATTTATTTGTGCTTCGCATTTATTTATACATTGCACTTAAGCATCTTCATATCAAAGTAATTAGTTTTAAAGTGTTAAAATTTTTAAGAACCCAATTCATCCTCCCCTCTTGGGTTGCCATCTGGGCCAACAAAAATGATGGTAAGCATGAGACCGTTGGTAAGCATAAGACTGTTGGTAAGCGTAAGACCCGTGAGTGAAGGGCAGTGTTCCCAGCAGTAGACCCATCATCGTTCTTAGGAAAACAATGGATAAAATAATTAAGAAATTAGCTAAAGTTCGAAAACCAATTGAGATAGAAAGTTTAGAAACCAATGAATCCCAAGACCAAAACTTTTATTCAGAAGAAACCATTAATATGTTGACTAGATCAGTATCAAAAGTAGAAATAGACATAACAAATAAGAAAATTCAACAGTCAAGTATAATGAGATATACAAAGTAGGAAGTTTAGATTTCTTAGAAGAATATAGAATCAAAACTGCTGAACATAGCCTACCAATCAAATTAGAGAATGGCTAAACCAATATAAGACTTTTTAGAAATGAAGATATTCATCCTTTAAACAACAAGTACAAATACATACACATAGCAGCCGTCCAGGTTGCTATAATCCCAAATCATAGATTAGGAATGAATAAACCTATATTCATTGCATTGAAAGATGGTCACTTCAATGAAGCAAAAGACGCAGCCCTTAGTATTATCAGTACCAATGTCAATTGGGGACCTATTTACTTCGAGAACTACCCCAACCTAAGTTCAAAAATAGACAAGGCTATCAAAGACTCCTTAGTCAAAGATATTAAAACATCAGGATACGACAACATAAAGCCAGGATATAATCCATATGGTATGGAGCCTTAGGCTATGTTTGATATGAAGGATAAGGAAGGATATCCGGGGAATATCCTCCTTATCCCCAAGAGCTATAACTAGGGGGATAGTTCTGAAAAAGTTTAACCAGAGAGGATAACTTGAACTTATTCCTAGGGATCCCAGGAATAACTAGAGTTATTCCTTGATGGCAAAGCTGTTATTTAAAAAAGGTGGTTATCCCTTGAGCTATTCCCTGAACAAATACTATCTTGTACACTTATCTAGGGATAGCTTTTGGGGAGTCAAACACTACCTTAGAAATTGGTCCGGCTTCTTGTACCAATTCATAGAGAATTTTATCTCCTAGCTTGGTGGTAGTCCCAAAAATCCTCTAAAAATACATTGGGAAATTCTCACACCATGGGAATGTCTTCCAATACTAATTCTTCTTATTGCATCTCTTGGACCGTAGATAAATATTGCTCACCACCTTTCCATAACAATTTTATGGCTTGTAACATAGATATGATTTGTGTGGAAGTATTTTCAGTGCTCCCAATACATTTAAATTCCTTCTTCCTCAGAATTTAAAAAAAAAATCATGAGATCCATAGTCCAGTAAGCAATTATTAGTCATCTAGAAGAACATAATATAATAACAAGATGCAAATACAATTTATTAGTTAAACAAGCAATCTGTATTTTTATATTCTTAGTTTCCATTATGTCGCATCATCTAATTTTACTATAATGAAAATCATATCATCAGTGTTTAAGCCCCACAGAAGGATATCAACCAAGGTATAGCCCCCAATGTCATGGGTGTTACCAATGTTTAAGCTCCACAAAAAGTGTATCAACCGAGTATATTTCTAAGGTCATGAGTTCTACCAGCGTATAACCCACACTGGTGGAGACTAAAGTTCAACATAGTTAGATTTAGAATCTTAAATTTAAATTTATTATTTTTCATTAAATCTTATTGATTAGTCCAACACTTTATCGATTTATAATGATTAACAAATATTTAATATTAAGTATATTCATAGCAATCGTGGTCAATATGGAAGTTTGCAAAATTCATAACTTTGCATCACAGGGATTATAAATATTTAACTATTAACAAATATGATAAATTGTAGAAGTGGTCAATCACTGCTTTCAAACCTAAAATATAATTTATGTTAGTCAATAAATATCCAAATTCATTCTTGTTAATTTAAATTCTTCCATCAATTTATGAATTTTATTTCACCAAACCTTAAGGTCTCCATCCACGGTCAAAATAGAAATATCCAATATCTCGTAATTTTAAGCATGCTTCACTTGCTTAGCTTAGTGTTTGTTATTGAATTAGCCAATTAATTCATCTTAAACTCCTAAGGACAAGCCTATCATTTTATTTGGCGATAAGAGCATCATTTTTATGAAAAGGACAAGCTTGTCCAAACAATGGCTAGAGGGTAAATTGGGCTTTTTCTTGGGATAAAGACATGCGCGTAAATACAATTCAAGGATATGCTTATCATTTAATTTGTAGAAGGGGTATTTTGATCTCTGACTGCACTAGAACATGAGTGTAATTAGATTTTAGATCCAGATAGGAGGGACACGCATGTTTATTGCAACCATTGAAGAGGTAAATGGGTCTTTTATTAAGGGACTAGGGACTTACATAGGATTAGAATTTATGGTTTCAAAAAAGGGGCTTTTGGTCCCCTTCTTGTTTGATGCTGTCCCTTCCTTCGATGACACCCACGATCAGCCAAACTTTAATCCGTCTAGCTGGTTTGATTGGCCAGCGACCGGCCTCTTTATGTCCCGCACCTCTGGTCAGCTAAGGCCAGGCTACGGCGGCAAGAAGCCGTCGGGTGGATAAGGCTTAAAAGCCTGCCTCACATCCCATCTTTTGGCATCATCAGTCTCTCTCCGGCGTCAATCCATCAGGTTCTTTTAATCCTAACCCCTAGCTATCTACTCTGGTAAGGAGGCAGCCATATAAGAATAGAGCATTTGGCCCTTCTAGAACTAGGACAGTTACCAACAGCCTTACACAGCTAGCCACAACTGATAAAGAAGAAACTAGTAGAAAAAGAGAAGTGATGGACAATCTTCTTTCTATAATTCTACGACGACTTCCAAAATTATACGTTAGCTTTTATGTTAATGATTTTAATTTTTATATTGTTTGAGGGATGTTGTTATGCTGCGTTATTTATTGAAATTTAATATTTCATTTCATCTCCTTTCTTTTCACTATGCTACATAAGTATAATTGAAGTGCACGTGATTGATTCAAGAAATTGAGATTTATATAAAAAGGTCGGATCCAGCTCAAGCCCAAAACGACTCTCTGCCGTGCTCAAGCAATTCGATCAGATATAACTCAAAAGAAAATAATTATCATAAACGCATGCTTCTCGAGTGTTCCATCTCAGCGTTCTGTCTAATTTATGAAAAATTAATTATAGAACGGACTACGTCATGCCTTATCCGATTTTGTAACATATGCTCCGATCAGAATTTATGTTTGCCAGGCATGCTAATATTAATTTTGTAACGTACTTTAAATGAACGGAAATTATCTTGAAGGGAAGAAATTGCTGGCAGCATTTATTTGCTCTCCATAAAATAGACCCTTCCACAGGCCTCCTGACTCCATCTTCATCCTCCTGACTCCATCTTCATCTTCCTTCTCTTTTCCCAGGCCCTTATAACGACATCCCCATCAAGGATGGAGCTGAGAGTATATCTGCCTCCCCCCTTTCCTCCACCTCCCAATCCTTCTCCTTCCTCTCTGACGGGCTGGACGCTCAGAAGGATTTCACCTGAAAGAAGTATCGCTGGACGAGGCTCGTCCCGATCGAACCATAAAAATTGGGTCGCTACTAAAGGGCGAACCTCGGCGTGAGTTGATCGAATTTCTCCGAAGCAATGCCGACGTCTTTGCCTGGTCCGCCTCTGACATGCCAGGGATCAGCCCCAAGGTCCTCGTCCATCGCCTTAACGGATGAGATGTATCGGCCCGTCAAACAGAAGAAGAGGAGCTTTGCCCTAGAGGCTATTGAAGAGGAGGTTGATAAACTCATCAAGGCAAGCTTCGTCCGGAAGGTAAATTACCCGAACTGGCTATCAAATGTCGTCATGGTGAAGAAGTCGAACGTCAAGTGGCGGATTTGCATCGACTTCACCGACCTCAACAAAGCCTGCCCAAAGGATAGCTTCCCTCTCCCCCGGATTGATCAACTTGTGGACGCCACCTCGGGTCATCAAATGCTGACATTCATGGACGCATACTCCAGCTACAACCAGATTCGGATGGCCCCTGAAGATGAAGAAAAGACCGCCTTCATAACCGACCGAGGTACTTACTATTACCGTGTTATGCCTTTTGATCTTAAAAATGCAGGAGCCACCTACCAAAGGCTGGTCAACAAAGTATTCAAGGACCAAATCGGCTGGAACATGGAGGTGTACGTCGACGATATACTGGTCAAAAGCAAAGAAGCATCACAGCACGTCGAGGACCTCTCGGAGAGCTTTGCAACACTCCGCAAGTATCAGATGAAGCTCAATCCGACTAAGTGCCTTCGGCGTTAACTCCGGAAGTTCCTCGGCTTCATGGTCTCCCAGTGGGGCATCGAAGCTAACCCCCAGAAGATCCAAGCTCTTCAACAGATGGCGCCTCCGGCATCTATTAAAGAAGTCCAGCGCTAACCGGGAGGATAGCGGCTCTCAACCGCTTCGTGCGCGCTCAGCCGAAAGATGCCTCCCCTTCTTCAAAACTCTCTGGTCGGCTAAGAACTTCCAGTGGACCCCCGAGTGTCAAAAATCATTCCAAGATCTCAAGAAGTACCTCGGCTCTCTCCCAGCAGTCCAAATCCTGGCGAGACACTGTTCCTATATCTGGCTTTCGGAAGGTGCCGTTTGCTCGGTGCTGGTCAGGGAAGAAAACAAGGCCCAGAAGCCAATTTATTATGTCAGCAAACTGCTCCGAGATGCGGAGACAAGTATAGCCGATTGAGAAGATGGTGTTGGCCTTGATCACCTCAGTTCGAAGTTGCGGCCATACTTCCAGGCGCATTCTGTGACAGTCCTGACTGACCAACCCATCAAGGCGGTGGTCCACCGCCCGAGACATCAGGGAGAATGACTAAATGGGCCATCGAGCTGAGCGAGCATGACATCCATTTTCAGCCTCGCCCGGCCATCAAAGCTCAGGTGCTAGCCGACTTCCTCCTCGAATGTACCATCCCGGAGGACGGCTCCACCCCCGACTCCCCCGAGGAACCAAAATCTGGCGCCCGGTGGCTCCTCCATGTCGACGGGTCATCCAACGCTCATCGCTCCGGTGCGGGCTTGGTCCTCACCAGCCCGGAGGGGGCGACTTTCGAATATGGCGTCCGCTTCTCCTTCCCGGCCTCCAACAACGAAGCTGAGTATGAAGCCTGCTGGCCGGTCTCCGAATCGCCCGCAGCCTTAAGGTGGAGAAACTGAATGCCTTCACCGACTCCCAGCTGGTGGCAGGTCACGTGCGAGGGGAGTTTGAGGCTCGGGAACCGAACATGATCCGATATCTCCAAGAGGTTCGGAGCCTACTCTCCCATTTTCCCGAATTTGAGATCATTCAGATTCCTAGATCTGAAAATGCCCGTGCCGACCTATTATCTCGGCTGGCACTGCGGAATCAATGGACGCCGAACAAAAATTTCACCTGGAGATTTTGGAGAGACCTAGTATCGTGGAAGCTGACCGAGTGATGCAAGTTGAGGCCGAACCATCATGGTTCGACCCCATCCTGAAGTACCTTAAAGAAGGGTCGCTCCCGGCCGATCGAAGAGAAGCTAGAAGGCTAAAGCTGCAAGCCACCCACTATGTGTTGATTGATGACCAGCTCTACAAGCGGTCCTTCTCCATGCCATTGCTCAGATGCCTTCGCCCATCTGAAGCTGATTATGCCCTTCGGAGGTGCACGAGGGGATTTGCGGCAACCATCTGGGGAGCCGGTCCCTATGCCACAAGGTGCTGCGTCAAGGTTACTATTGGCCAACCATGCAAAAGGATGCAGACGACCTTGTCCGAGCTTGTGACCCATGCCAAAGACACTAGTATTCAGAGGCTCCCCTCCGCCAGCCTGGTCCCCATTTCCTCCGCTTGGCCCTTTGCCAAGTGGGGGATGGACATTCTCGGCCCGTTTCCACTCGCCACGGGCAGCGGAAGTTTTTATTCGTCGCCATCGATTACTTCACTAAATGGGTCGAGGCGGAGGCAGTTGCACAAATAACCGAGGCTCGGGCCAAGGACTTCGTGTGGAGATCCATCATCTGCCGCTTCGGCCTCCCACACACCATCATTACTGACAATGGCAACAATTCGACAATCCAAAGTTCGTCAGTTCTGCGAGGAGCATGGGATCCATCACCGCCTTACCTCGGTCGGGCATCCACAGGCCAACGGAGCAGCCGAAGTAACCAACCGAACCTTGCTTCAAGGGATCAAAGCTCGGCTCTCCAGAGCCCGAGGCAGGTGGGCAGACGAGTTGCACCATGTCCTATGGGCCTACCGCACCACCCCGAGAGTGCCCACAGGCGAGACCCCATTTCGAATGGCCTTCGGCACAGAGGCCGTCATCCCTGTGGAGATAGGACTCCCTTCCCTGGGTGGAAAGCTACTCGGAGGAAGCCAGTGACGAGCAGCTCCGCGCCAACCTCGACCTGATAGAGGAAATCAGAGAAAAGCTCGGATCAGAATAGCTGCCTACCAGCAAAGAGTGGCCCGTTACCACGCCTCCAGAGTCAAAGGGAAAGCTTTCTTGCCTGGCGACCTCGTTCTCCGGAAAGCATCTGTCTCCAAAC
>UESW01001437.1:245519-345660 GCA_900491605.1 Calamus simplicifolius | reverse complement strand
ATCCATCTTGAATCCAACTCAAATGTAATAACTGGAACCAGAGTTCTCAACCATCGTATTATAAATGCAAGTTTCTCGAGTGTCTCGAGTGTTCCATCTGAAGTGTTCTAATTATGCAAAATTATTTATCCTTCTAATTCCATTTTACCGGAGGGATACTCCGGTGGAGACCCTCCGATGCTCAAGTTAGCAACCGAAGTTAGCAGCTGAAGAAGAGCTCGAATGAGAAGTTAGCAACCGAAGTTAGCAACCGAGGTCACAACTGAAGAAGAGCTCGAATGAGCTCTTTTTAGAATGAGAAGAGTCCACAGAGAGGAGGAATTTCCTTTAGAATGAGAAGAGTCCACAGAGAGGAGCTGGGTATTGGGATAGCAAGTCTCTAAGTTTTCGTACCTGATTATTGAGTGAATTCATCTTTTTATAGGGGGTAGGTGGTTGACACTTGCATGACCACGTGGGATTCCGTGAAAAAGGGTGAATTCACCTTTTTATAGGGGGTAGGGGGTTGACACTTGCATGACCACGTGGGATTCCGTAAAAAAGGAATGTAAAAAGGAATATCCGCGGAGTTCTTGGGGATTGTGAATCTGGATCGATTGGTGGGTCTTATCCTATCATAAACTCTGATTTGGGGCTTCCTCTTGCCTATCATAAACTCTGATTTGGGGCTTCCTCTTCGTGAAATTAAGCTCCATCCATAACAAGCTCGAGGCCGAGGGGGACCTCAGAGGCCGAGGAGCCGAGGTTGGGCTCCGTCAGTTCACCGTTTGCTTACCGTTTACTTTGATGATATTGGATCAGCCACATCAATAAGTATAATTGAAGTGCACGTGATTGATGCAAGAAATTTAGATTTATATAAAAAGGTCGGATCCAGCTCAAGCCCAAAACGACTTTCAGCCGTGCTTAAGCAATTCGATCAGATATAACTCAAAAGAAAATAATTATCATAAACGCATGCTTCTCGAGTGTTCCTTCTATCTAATTTATGAAAAATTAATTCTAGAACGGACTACGTCATGTCTTTAACATATGCTCCGGTCAGAATTTATGTTTACCAGGCATGCTAATATTAATTTTGTAACGTACTTTAAATGAACGGAAACTATCTTGGGAATAAATTGCTGGCAGCATTTATTTGTTCTCCATAAAATAGACCCTTCCACAAGCCTCCTGACTCCATCTTCATCTTCCTTCTCTTTTCCCAGGCCCTGGTAACGACGACATCTCCATCTATAGGATGGAGCTGAGAGTCTATCTGCCTCCCCCCTTTCCTCCACCTCTCGATCCTTCCTCCCCTTATTTCTGAGCCCTTGTATCATCGGAGATGCAAAATCTAGCGGATGCATGTTCCTCACTTCAGTCGATGAGGCTGATGCAGAGGAACTGCTGGTGGTCCATGAAGCGATCGACTTCCTCTCCGAGCCCTTCCCTCCTCGGAGATGAAAAATCTAGCCGATTTATATTCCTCCAATTGCAGCGGAGGCTGCGAGCGACTAGAAGAGTTTGGTTGCAAACAAATTGATGTTTATGCCATAAAAGCCTCTCATCCAGCTCCTTTCAGAGGGAAATTCGGGATTCTAGTCTCCACCTCCTGTTCTCATCCAGGGGAAGATTGGGGACCTCATATCGATCTCCTTATGATGATCTTGTATCGATTTTCATGAGATAAAAGAGTGAGAACTCCTGTATAAAATCCCGATCCGGGTGTTTAGAACCGGCTTGCAATATTAAACAATGGTGCGTTCATGTTGTATTTGTATTTAGAACAATCACGAGTCTTCCTATCATCAAACGATGGAAATTAATAAAATAGAATTTTGGATTATTCTGTGCATACCCGTCTTACCTTTCGATAAATTTTAATCTCCTCCTTTATTATCATTAAATTGTTGATGATTGATATGCACGCATGAGAGATTGTGTGATGTTGGATAGAAAGAAATTTTCTATATCAGAAATTGTATTTTGAAAGCCCTTATTGGGATTGTTTAGTCCATTGAAACGGATTGTGTCTTGAACTTGATATGAGTGTTTAAGCATTGGTCATATGCATGTTAATTTTTATATTAAATATTTTAATTATATTTTATTTTTTATATTGTTTCAGTATGATGGTTCCACTGTATAAATTTAATGAATGGCCTATGCTCGGTCTGCAAGGAATATAGGCCTGACCCAAACTTAGAACTAATCTAAAACAAATATTATTTTGGGTTAATTCCAAATAAGTAGAAAATTTTGAGGCCATAAATTTTGATTTATGAAAAATAAAATCTAGACTCGTTCCTGATCCATCTTGAATCCAACTCAAATGTAATAACTGGAACCAGAGTTCTCAACCATCGTATTATAAATGCAAGTTTCTCGAGTGTTCCATCTGAAGTGTTCTAATTATGCAAAATTATTTATCCTTCTAATTCCATTTTACCGGAGGGATACTCCGGTGGAGACCCTCCGATGCTCAAGTTAGCAACCGAAGTTAGCAGCTGAAGAAGAGGTCGAATGAGAAGTTAGCAACCGAAGTTAGCAACCGAGGTCACAGCTGAAGAAGAGCTCGAATGAGCTCTTTTTAGAATGAGAAGAGTCCACAGAGAGGAGGAATTTCCTTTAGAATGAGAAGAGTCCACAGAGAGGAGCTGGGTATTGGGATAGCAAGTCTCTAAGTTTTCGTACCTGATTATTGAGTGAATTCATCTTTTTATAAGGGGTAGGTGGTTGACACTTGCATGACCACGTGGGATTCCGTGAAAAAGGGTGAATTCACCTTTTTATAGGGGGTAGGGGGTTGACACTTGCATGACCACGTGGGATTCCGTAAAAAAGGAATGTAAAAAGGAATGTCCGCGGAGTTCTTGGGGATTGCGTGAATCTGGGTCGATTGGTGGGTCTTATCCTATCATAAACTCTGATTTGGGGCTTCCTCTTGCCTATCATAAACTCTGATTTGGGGCTTCCTCTTCGTGAAATTAAGCTCCATCCATAACAAGCTCGAGGCCGAGGGAGACCTCAGAGGCCGAGGGGGCCTAGAGACCGAGGAGCCGAGGTTGGGCTCCGTCAGTGCTCCGTCAGTTCACCGTTTACTTACCGTTTACTTTGATGATATTGGATCAGCCACATCAATAAGTATAATTGAAGTGCACGTGATTGATGCAAGAAATTTAGATTTATATAAAATGGTGGGATCCAGCTCAAGCCCAAAACGACTTTCTGCCGTGCTCAAGCAATTCGATCAGATATAACTCAAAAGAAAATAATTATCATAAACGCATGCTTCTCGAGTGTTCCTTCTATCTAATTTATGAAAAAGTTAATTCTAGAACGGACTACGTCATGCCTTTAACATATGCTCCAGTCAGAATTTTTGTTTACCAGGCATGCTAATATTAATTTTGTAACGTACTTTAAATGAACGGAAACTATCTTGGGAAGAAATTGCTGGCAGCATTTATTTGTTCTCCATAAAATAGACCCTTCCACAAGCCTCCTGACTCCATCTTCATCTTCCTTCTCTTTTCCCAGGCCCTGGTAACGACGACATCTCCATCTATAGGATGGAGCTGAGAGTCTATCTGCCTCCCCCCTTTCCTCCACCTCTCGATCCTTCCTCCCCTTATTTTCTGAGCCCTTGTATCATCGGAGATGCAAAATCTAGCGGATGCATGTTCCTCACTTCAGTCGATGAGGCTGATGCAGAGGAACTGCTGGTGGTCCATGAAGCGATCGACTTCCTCTCCGAGCCCTTCCCTCCTCGGAGATGAAAAATCTAGCGGATTTATATTCCTCCAATTGCAGCGGAGGCTGCGAGCGACTAGAAGAGTTTGGTTGCAAACAAATTGATGTTTATGCCATAAAAGCCTCTCATCCAGCTCCTTTCAGAGGGAAATTCGGGATTCTAGTCTCCACCTCCTGTTCTCATCCAGGGGAAGATTGGGGACCTCATATCGATCTCCTTATGATGATCTTGTATCGATTTTCATGAGATAAAAGAGTGAGAACTCCTGTATAAAATCCCGATCCGGGTGTTTAGAACCGGCTTGCAATATTAAACAATGGTGCGTTCATGTTGTATTTGTATTTAGAACAATCACGAGTCTTCCTATCATCAAACGATGGAAATTAATAAAATAGAATTTTGGATTATTCTGTGCATACCCGTCTTACCTTTCGATAAATTTTAATCTCCTCCTTTATTATCATTAAATTGTTGATGATTGATATGCACGCATGAGAGATTGTGTGATGTTGGATAGAAAGAAATTTTCTATATCAGAAATTGTATTTTGAAAGCCCTTATTGGGATTGTTTAGTCCATTGAAACGGATTGTGTCTTGAACTTGATATGAGTGTTTAAGCATTGGTTCATATGCATGTTAATTTTTATATTAAATATTTTAATTATATTTTATTTTTTATATTGTTTTCAGTACGATGGTTCCACTGTATAAATATAATGGCCTTTGCTCGGTCTGCAAGGAATATATAGGCCTGACCCAAACTTAGAACTAATCTAAAACAAATCATTATATTTTGGGTTAATTCCAAATAAGTAGAAAATTTTGAGGCCATAAATTTTGATTTATGAAAAATAAAATCTAGACTCGTTCCTGATCCATCTTGAATCCAACTCAAATGTAATAACTGGAACCAGAGTTCTCAACCATCGTATTATAAATGCAAGTTTCTCGAGTGTTCCATCTGAAGTGTTCTAATTATGCAAAATTATTTATCCTTCTAATTCCATTTTACCGGAGGGATACTCTGGTGGAGACCCTCCGATGCTCAAGTTAGCAACCGAAGTTAGCAGCTGAAGAAGAGCTCGAATGAGAAGTTAGCAACCGAAGTTAGCAACTGAGGTCATAGCTGAAGAAGAGCTCGAATGAGCTCTTTTAGAATGAGAAGAGTCCACAGAGAGGAGGAATTTCCTTTAGAATGAGAAGAGTCCATAGAGAGGAGCTGGGTATTGGGATAGCAAGTCTCTAAGTTTTTGTACCTGATTATTGAGTGAATTCATCTTTTTATAGGGGGTAGGTGGTTGACACTTGCATGACCACGTGGGATTCCGTGAAAAAGGGTGAATTCACCTTTTTATAGGGGGTAGGGGGTTGACACTTGCATGACCACGTGGGATTCCATAAAAAAGGAATGTAAAAAGGAATGTCCGCGGAGTTCTTGGGGATTGCATGAATCTGGGTCGATTGGTGGGTCTTATCCTATCATAAACTCTGATTTGGGGCTTCCTCTTGCCTATCATAAACTCTGATTTGGGGCTTCCTCTTCGTGAAATTAAGCTCCATTCATAACAAGCTCGAGGCCGAGGGGGACCTCAGAGGCCGAGGGGGCCTAGAGACCGAGGAGCCGAGGTTGGGCTCCGTCAGTTCACCGTTTACTTATCGTTTACTTTGATGATATTGGATCAGCCACATCAATAAGTATAATTGAAGTGCACGTGATTGATGCAAGAAATTTAGATTTATATAAAAAGGTGGGATCCAGCTCAAGCCCAAAACGACTTTCTGCCGTGCTCAAGCAATTCGGTCAGATATAACTCAAAAGAAAATAATTATCATAAACGCATGCTTCTCGAGTGTTCCTTCTATCTAATTTATGAAAAATTAATTCTAGAACGGACTACGTCATGCCTTTAACATATGCTCCGGTCAGAATTTATGTTTACCAGGCATGCTAATATTAATTTTGTAACGTACTTTAAATGAACGGAAACTATTTTGGGAAGAAATTGCTGGCAGCATTTATTTGTTCTCCATAAAATAGACCCTTCCACAAGCCTCCTGACTCCATCTTCATCTTCCTTCTCTTTTCCCAGGCCCTCGTAACGACGACATCTCCATCTATAGGATGGAGCTCAGAGTCTATCTGCCTCCCCCCTTTCCTCCACCTCTCGATCCTTCCTCCCCTTGTTCTCTGAGCCCTTGTATCCTCGGAGATGCAAAATCTAGCGGATGCATGTTCCTCACTTCCGTCGATGAGGCTGATGCAGAGGAACTGCTGGTGGTCCATGAAGCAATCGACTTCCTCTCCGAGCCCTTCCCTCCTCGGAGATGAAAAATCTAGCGGATGTATATTCCTCCAACTGCAGCGGAGGCTGCGAGCCATTGGACTAGAAGAGTTTGGTTGCAAACAAATTGATCCAAAACAAATTGAATTCATAGGGAAATTCGGGATTCTAGTCTCCACCCCCTGTCCTCATCCTGGGGAATATTGGGGACCTCAGATCGATCTCCTTATGATCTTGTATCGATTTTCATGAGACAAAAGAGTGAGAACTCCTGTATAAAATCTCGATCCGGGTGTTTAGAACCGGCTTGCAATATTAAACAATGGTGCGTTCATGTTGTATTTGTATTTAGAACAATCACGAATCTTCATATCATCTAACGATGGAAATTAATAAAATAGGATTTTGGATTATTCTATGCATACCGTCTTATTTTTCGATAAATTTTAATCTCCTCCTTTATTATCGTTAAATTGTTGATGATTGATATGCACATATTGTGATGTTGGATAGAAAGAAATTTTCTATATCAGAAATTGTATTTGGAAAGCCCTTATTGGGATTGTTTAGTCCATTGAAACAGATTGTGTCTTGAACTTGATATGAGTGTTTAAGCATTGGTTCATATGCATGTTAATTTTTATATTAAATATTTTAATTATATTTTATTTTTTATATTGTTTTCAGTACGATGGTTCCACTGGATAAATATAATGAATGCACAGATGCTCTCGTACAAGTAAATGATGCAATCCATATAGATGCCTATGCTCGGTCTGCAAGGACTATATAGGCCTGACCCAAACTTATAACTAATCTAAAACAAATCATTATATTTTGGGTTAATTCCAAATAAGTAGAAAATTTTGAGGCCATAAATTTTGATTTATGAAAAATAAAATCTAGACTCGTTCCTGATCCATCTTGAATCCAACTCAAATGTAATAACTGGAACCAGAGTTCTCAACCATTGCTGTCTTTGACAACGTAATATAAATGCAAGTTTCTCGAGTGTTCCATCTGAAGTGTTCTAATTATGCAAAATTATTTATCCTTCTAATTCCATTTTGCAACGTATGTTTCTATAAGAATCTATATTTGCCAGGCATCCTAATCTTAATCTTGTAACGGCTTTTAAATGAACCGAAATTACTTGGAAAGAAGAACTTCTATAAGCAATCTGAAAGCTAGCTGTAATAAAACGATAATCTGAAAGCTAGCTGTAATAAAACGATAATAAACCATGGAGCTGTGGTTTTGGTTATGCGAGATGCACTGATACATTATGACTCATTTAAGTATTTTATATAAGTATTAGTTCTCCGGTATGTGAAACTTTTATGTTAATGATTTTAATCATATTTTAATTTTTATATTTGTTTCGGGATGGTTGTTATCATGAGTAATTTATTAGAATTTTCTCTTTCATTTCTTTTCCTTTCTATGCCTTCAAACAACGTATTATAAACGCATGTTTCTCGAGTGTTTCATCTTAAATGTTCTAGCTGTCTAATTTGTGCAAAATTAATCCAGAGGATGCCATGCCTAATCAAATCTTGTAACGTATCTTTCTCTTCGGGTTAAGTGTGTAACGTCTTTTAAATGAATCTAACTTACTTCGAGATGACCCTTTTGCTATCTCTCGTTTGCTCTCTATGTAATAAATCTCCCGTTCACTCCCTTCCACAAGCCTGACTCCATCTTCATCTTCCTTTTCTGTGGTTCTCTTCTCAACTTCTCCCCTTCTGCGGTCCAGCTCTCTTCACAAACTCTCCTTAGTCATTGAATTAGTCTTTTAATCTTAACCCCTATCTACTCCGGCAAGGAGGAAACCATATAAGTGATGAAAGATGGTTGCAAAGAATAGGGATTGGGCCCTTTTTGAACTGGGATAGTTACCAACAACCTTACACAGCCAACCGTAACTTATAAAGAAAAAACTAGTAGGAAAGAGAAGTGACGAGCAGTCTTCTTCCGATAATTCTACGGCGATTCCCAAAACTATATGTCAGCTATTATGTTAATGATTTTAATTATATTTAAATTTTTATGTTGTTTGAGGGATGCTGTTATGCTGCGTTATTTATTGAAATTTAATATTTCAATTCATCTCCTTTCTTTTCACTATGCTACATAAGTATAATTGAAGTGCACGTGCGATAGAAAACGTTATTGAAATTTATGTAAAAACGTCAGATCTAGCTCAAGCCCAAAACGACTTCTTCTGCCGTGCCAAAAAAATCGATCAGATATAATTCGAAAGAAAATAATTATCATAAACGCAGGCTTCTCGTGTGTTCCATTTCAGCGTTCTGTCTAATTTATGAAAAATTAATTCCAGAACGGAGTACGTCATGTCGTATTCGATTTTGTAACGTATGCTCTTATCAGAATTTATGTTTGCGAGGCATCCGAATATTAATTTTGTAACGTGCTTTTTTTTTTTTTTGTTACAGATAGGCGATCACACCACTCTGGCACGAGTCAAGCCCGAAATATCAGAGTACAAAATTTGTTATAATATGACAAGACAAGGGATCCCGGAATGCCAAATCCACCAGAAGAAGCAACATAATCAGCCGCAGCATTGGCTTCCCGATATATATGCTGAATCTTCAAAGCACTAGTAGACTGCAGAGTGACTAAAATGTCTCTAATCAGAGGATTTAGGTCCAAAGCAATAGTAGACTGTAGAGTGACTAAAATGTCTCTAATCAGATGATTTAGGCCAGAATAAGAGTCCCCATCCCGCCTACTCCATCTGATAATCGTGAGTGAGTCACCGTCTATAATCAGCCGACAATAGCCCAAATGTCGAACAACATGTGTGATACCAGCCCATGCAGCATGTAGCTCAGCCATAGGAACCAAAATTTCGATAGAGCTGTGACCGTCAGCTGCTAGTAACTGCCCCTTCGACCCACGGATGACAAACCCAGATCCAGCAGTACGATCAGTACGATCAGAGACAGAGCCATCACATGACCCGGCGGTGGGGACACCAAGAGATGAAAACCGTGGTCCGGTTCGCTGCCAAAGCAGCAGGGGAGTCCCAGTGGCCAGGTCCATCAGTATGAATACCAAAATAACAGCAAGTGTACTCCTTGGCATGAGAGAGAGCACGGCGGATAATCGCCTGAGGTGAGGCCGTCTCCTCAGCAAAAACAATCTTATTCCTTATCAGCCAAATATGATAAGCCACGTAGGCAGATAAAATACCCTGAGAATAAGAACCATACTGATCGAATAGCATTCAGAAAGGAGAGCCAGATTTGTCCATCCTCCAGCGACCATGGGGTAAAATGGATCAGCTACCATATCTGAGATGCACGAGAACATAAGAATAGAACATGGTTAAGAGATTCATCCTGCATCCCACATATCGGACAGAGAGGCAATATCGAGAGGCCCCGACTAGCCAGAAGAGAACAGGTAGGTAAGCGATCCCACTTAATCTTCCACAAGAAGAGCTGAATCCTTGGGTGAACAGGCAACCTTCATATCCAAGCAACATCTCTAAGGCCTGAAGCCTAAGAACGGAACGGGCCACCAAATCTCTAGCAGTAGCATAAGGAAGACAGGATCGGCGCCACAGCCTTAGATCCGGCCCTTCAGAATTAGGAAGAGGCATGGCCAGAATCCGATGAGCAAGCTCAGCCCCAAATAACCGAAGTACCATAGGAGTATTCTAGCAAGCACTCTCCTGGCTAATCAGAGAAGAAACATGCAATGTGGGATCTACTTCAGAGCTTATAAAAGTTGGCCAGTGAGATAAGGGAAGGTCAGCTAGCTATCCAAGAATCCTAATCGACATAAACTTACATCCCATTCCCTAACGTGCTTTAAATGAACGGAAATTACCTTGAAAGGAAGAAATTGCTGGAAGCATTCATCTGCTCGCTATATAATAGACCTCCCGTTCACTCCCATCCGCAAGCCTCCTGACTCCATCTTCATCTTCCTTCTTCTCTCGTTGTGGTTCTCTTCTAACTCCCCAACGACATCTCCATCTATAGGATGGAGCTGAGAGTCTATCTGCCTCCCCCCTTTCCTCCACCTCCCAATCCTTCTCCTTCCTCTCTGAGCCCTTCTATCCTCGGAGATGCAAAATCTAGCGGATATATATTCCTTGCTTCAGCCGATAAGGCTGATTGGGGGAAGAGATGAGTGGGCTACGAAGCGATCTCAAGCACAGGTATTATTGATTAACAGGAGTTCCCTTCACCTAAAATATTTGGAGGATCTGAAATATTCATCATATTTTCTGTTGTTGTTTTTATTAAAAAGAAAGGTGCATGCCTTCAATTTCTTTTTTCAATGTCCGTCTGGGATTATTATTTTGCTGGCAATGCAATCGCCATCATCTTTTTCCGTACTGATGAAACTATTTGCCTTCTATTTGCTGCATTGACAAATTTCCAGAAGATCTGCCATGAAATATGGTGTAGTACCACCAACAGCTGAGGCTTAGGTCCAATGGGCAAAGAAGAGATCGCTTTCAAAGAAATTGCCCAATAGAAGATGTGTGCTTCTGGGTCCGTGTCTGCAGCGGCTCCATCATGCAAGCATGCCGGTACCAATTTGAGGAGAATATAAGTCGCTGAATGCAGACACTTCTTATCGGGTGTCCTCCTCATAAGGACTCCCTTGGATCTCTCTCCTCATTATCGATGGCTGGTATCGAATTTTGTAAGCTACAAATGAGTGAGCACTCCTGTATAAAATCCCACTCTGGGTGCTTAATTAGAGCCAACTTATATCAAACAAAAGTTCACATAATTTGAAAATGAAAATAATAGAATTTTGGGTCATTCTGTGCATACTTGAATGTATTTACATACCAACGTGATGGACTTGTCTTACATTTTAATAAATTTTGGATTTTTAAATTTTAGCAAGAAATTAACATGAAGAATTAATTATCAAATTTGTTTGCATAGCACTTCTAATACATGTAATTTTAAATCCTTTTACTTTTGACTTTTTGAAAACTTAGCAAAATTATAAAAGGCTTAATCCTTATATGCCATGAATATTGTCCATGTGAACCTAAAGCAGCCGTCAATTATAATTAATACATAATGTTTACCTCCTAGCTAGCTATCCTTCTAGGTCCAAATAAGTATATGGGTAAAAGTTCGAGCACTCTAGAGGTAGATGTTGCCGCTGGGATCTGTTCTCCAACTCGGGTGCGATCGGTCTCCTGATATGGGCTTCCTCCTGGGCGGACCTGCACAGAAGTCCTCACGCGAGAGGCATTGGGGGTAGCCCTATGCGGAAGACCTTCCGACGCTGTCAATGGGGATCCTCACGCGAGAGGCATTGGGGGTAGCCCTCCGCGGAAGACCCTCCGACGCTGTCAATGGGGATCCGACGCTGTCAATGGGGATCGACGATCAATAGAAATGAGGAGAAATGAGGAGAAGGATCTCCAGGGATATCCAGGGGTGGCCAATTGGGAGCTCTAGGGGAGCACCGATGAGTAGTGAAAGAGAGAGAGAGAGTGAGAGTGAGAGTGAGAGTAAGCCAGTAAGCAAGGGGCTGTGTGCGCATACCTGAGAGAATCTGGGAGCGGCAATCACCTGGATCTTGAGCACCTTCTAGAAGGAGCGTCATATTTATGGGCAATCACCTGGATCTTGAGCGCCTTCACCTGGATCTTGATCGCCTTCTAGAAGGTTCGAAGGTTGTTAGGATACGGAGATGACTCGAATCAAGCTGTTGTAAGGCCGGTGGGATCTGTATCTTGTTCATTGAAGGATCGACGGCTGGGAGGGCTCTCTGATGGCTTGAGATCTGATGAGTGCGTAGGGTCTAGGCCGTTATTGTAGATCCTAGGCCACTCCTCGATATGATTCTTTGTTTAAAATTCTATTACGTTAGGCCTGGGCTCTCCCATCGGGTTCCATGGAGGTGTGTGTCGGGCCATGAATTGCTCGGGGGTTACTCGGAGAACCGGGCTATGGGTAGCTCGGGGGGAACCGAGCTATGAAAGTTTGGGGAAGCCGAGCTATGGGTAGCTCGGGGAAGGAGCTGTGGGTAGCTCGGGGGAGGCCGAGCTATGGGAAGCTCGGGGAAAGTCAAGCTATAGGAAGCTCGGGGGAGTCGAGCTATGGGAAGCTTAGGGAAGAGCCGAACTATGGGTTGCTCGACCCGTTGGATCATATTAGTTAGCTCGTTCTTTATGGGCGTAATGGGGGGATGGGGCTGATCCTAGTCTTCGCATGGTTATCAACGCAATGGCGATTTTACCCCTCAACACATGCCCCCACTGCCTAGTTCGAAGCATAGGTTCAGGAGTAGGGAGTATAGGCCTGGGTGGCACAATCCGGATGAGGGGACATATATTCGACAGCCCACGCGGATCCGTTATTCCTTAGGGGCGAAGGCAACAGCTGGGAAAGCGCCACGTAGGAGATCTCGATTTTACGGCGCCTGTAGTGGCGGTTCCGGATGTCTTGGTTGAGATGCCTCGTCTTCACCCAGAGGCGGTTTTCCTTGGGAAAAATGGAGTCGAGGCGGCGCCCTCCCCATTTGTAGCGCTCTCTCGCTTTTCCTTAGAGAGCTTCGTCTTTCCATTTTCACAGCAATCTATTGCTCAGCGTCTCTTGCGATTGAAGACATGGTGAGTCTGAGTGATCAGGCTTCGGAGGTGACCTTGGCGGACCTGGAGCGGATACGCCATCTGTACAAGATCCCCCAGGATGTTACCTTGTTGCTTCTGACGGTTGAGGATAAGGTAACATCCAGATTGGGAGGCGGAGCGTTCTGCTACGAGAAAAGTTTGAGGGCAGGCCTTAGGTTTCCTCTTCATCTGCTGATGCGAGAGGTGATGAAGTTCTACAATATATGCTTCACCATGGTGGCTCCCAACAGTTGGCACAACCTCATCGGGTTCATCTCATTGTGCAACTGTGTCGAGTGACCATGACCCTTCCAATGTTCAGGGTGTGCTTCAATCTGGTCTCCGGGAGGGCCTCAGAGTGGCCCTACATTGGCCCCCGGAGGTCCTTCAAGATGATCTCCGATAACCCATCATCGATAAAAGAGTAGAAGTCGTGATTCTTCATAGTCGAGGGGAATATCGGCTTGTATTTCCCTTGGGTGTGGGGACAATACGCAAAGGATCCAGAAGCGCACCCGGAGTTAACCGAGTCGGAGAAAAGGGATCTGATCGTGTTGCGCGGCAGTCGAGCGCTTCCAGCCAGTGTCCTTGTATCGGAGGATGCTCTTTTTGCGGCCGGGTTGAGTCCTGTCGATCATCGCGGTGAGTACCATTGCTTAGTGTGGCTCCATTTTGATTTTTATGCGAACTAACAGGCGAATCACATTGCCTATACAGCCAAAAGGTCGGCGCTCGCAAACCAGATGAGGGAGGAGCTGGGAAAGTGCCGTAGGAGATCCGGCTCCAGCAACAAGCATCGGGCTGAGAAGAGGCCCCCCCCTCTGGCTCCCACCCTAGGGGGATCAGGAGAGATGGTGATGACCGATGCTCCTCGTCGCCGCAGACCGAAGGTATCGAAGTTCCAGCGGTGCATGATCTTTCAGCGGCGGAGAGGGTCTGTCCAAAGGTGAAAGTTGGGATGTCACAGGGGTTTCAGAGGAGGCTGCTGGAATTTCTTCCCTGCCTATCATCGTTCTATCCGATGATGGCGAGGGAGAAACGCTGGTTGACTTGGGGGCCCCTGTGGGTGGGGCGGTTCGGTCTCCCTTATTGGAGGCCGGTGGCTCGAAGAGGTTACAGGCGGAGGTGGGAGAGACCTCTGCTTCAATCGAGATGGGAGAAGTGGTTACGGTTGTTGAGGTTCGGCTTGGGCCGCTGGTGGGGGAGCTGGTAGGTGACGAGGGGATGGCCGAACCTGCCGAACCAGCGATCGAACCTCACGGGATGCTTTCCAGTGAAGGGCCTTCTACCGAGGCACAGGAGGCTCCGGGGGAAGCGAAGTTCCCGAAGAGTCTGTTGTGGGCAGGGGGATTTCCGAGGAGGTAGAAGCAGAAGAGAAGAAAGAAGGAGAAGGAGGGGAAGAAGGAGAAGGAGGGGAGCCATCGAGCGAAGGGGATGTTCGGGCCGGGGCTCCCCTCGTTGGAGTTGAAGTGCCCGAGGCTTCTCAAACGAGGGCTCTGGTGGAGGAAGCCGACCAACCGAGGGGCTCATGGGTTGCGGGTGCCTAGGTTGGCTCCTGAGCACGGACTTCCACTCACGCGACCTAGAGGTGAGTGCCATGTTCTCCGCTCTGATGCGGTCCGTGTTCCAAGGGGGAGAGAGTTCCTTGACAGGAGGGAGTTATCCGAAGGACCTTGTTGAGATGGCCTTTAGGTACACCGGGGCACCGAATGAGGCTTTTCTTCTCTTCGAGATTGACGATCTTGCTCTCACGAGGATCGCTACAGATTATGCATCTTGGGTAGGTTGTCGCGCTGAAGTAGGGTCTTTAATCAGCTAGTTCGACTGTATTCTTTATGTGTGCAATCCTTTTTTGTAGAATGCCTTGATCATGAGGGCGCTGAAATGGCGCTTGCATCTGGCCGTTGGAGCTTGGTCCCGGGCCCACTAGGAGGTCGATCACCTCAAGGAGAGGGTGGATTCTACTAATAAACTTTCCCAAGCCCTGGTGGTCCTTCGGAGGGAGCTCGAGGAGGCTCGTAGGATTTGGCAGTTGAGAGGGAAAGAGCCTCTCAACTCGCTACACAGGTCAGTGAGCTCCAAGGCTTCCGCGAGCAATCCGAGAAGGCTAGTCTGGAGCTTTCTCAGGCCAAGGCGGAGCATGAGAGCAAGGTCAATTTTATGCAACAGTTCTTTGATAAGAGGTGGGACCAGTTGAAAGCCAGCCATGCTGAAGATAAGGGCAACTGGAGCAAAAGGCTCGAGGAGGAAGAGCATAGGTGCTGACGGCAGCAGGACCACCTCACCCGCCTGAATAAAGAGCTTGCCGACACAAAGGATCGGCTGAAGTGGTCGGATGAACGAGCTGCCCGACTCTCTGACGAGCTCGACTACGCTCGTCAAGAAATTGGAGACACCCAGTCCCGGGTGGACGAACTAAAAGAGAGCCTTCGGCAAAACCAATCGGCTAAGTTAGAGCCCTCAATAGGGTCCAAGTGCTGGAGGGTGAGCTAGCCCGGCGGGACAAGTAGGTAGGGCACTATTTGTTTTAATCATTTTGGTCTTTTGGCTTCCGCTTTACTTGGCTTTTTGTCTGCAGTTGAACAGGATGAGCCATGAGTTTTAGGGGCGGTTGGCGGCATTCGGAGAGGAGGTGGCCTCGAGGCACCGAAGGATCTCTGAATTGGAGAAACAATTAGCCGAGGCAAACGCGCGGGCCTCTTCAGCGGTGGAGGAGTACAAGAACTCTACCGAGTTTGCCGATGAACGCAGGGCGGCCTGCGCCAAGGCATTCCAGCTCGGCGAAGAGGAGGCGCGGGCTAAGATCGCCTAGACTTATCCTGACCTGGACCTGTGTTGCTTGGAAGCCGAGTATTATGTGGCACACACCCCGGGGGCCGAGGAAGATGAATATGAAAGATTTCTGACATCGATCTTGAAGCTGTTCTGGGAGTTGACATTGCCGCCGAGGTACCCCAGCGAGACACCATCGAGAAGGGGGTCCAAGTGATGCTCCCTGGCGCTACCGCAGGAGATGCTGGGCCTGATCCCAAGTCTTAACCCTTTGGGTGCTATTTGTATTTTCTCTTTCTTTTGTTTTATAGTTTGATCGAAAATCAATAAATGGATCAGCCATTTTTCATCTGTTTGCCTTTATTGGTTGTTTTCCTATCTTGAATTTTAGTCCTAACTATGAGTGCCACTTGGTTGGTTTCCGGGCTTGAATTTTGAAGGAATAGGGATAGCCCCGACGAAAGAGTCGAGCGACAACACAATTTGGTACAAAAGGAGGTTGAGAGATGATTCAATTCGGCTTAGGCCGAATGACACAGTGGTTCGACTAGGTCCAAAGAATGAAATAGCTCGGCTAGGGCCGAGGGACGGAGTAGCTCGGCTAAGGCCGAGGAAAAAGGTAGCTCGGCTAAGGCCGAGCGACGGAGTAGCTCGGCTAGGGCCGAGAGGCAAAGTAGCTTGGCTAGGGCCGAGGGACAAAGTAGCTTGGCTAAGGCCGAGGGACAAGGTAGTTCGACTAGGGTCGAGGGACGGAGTAGCTCAGCTAAGGCCGAGGAAAAAGGTAGCTCGGCTAGGGCCGAGCGATGGAGTAACTCGGCTAAGGCTGAGTTAGTCCACCTTACCAGTGGCCAGACTGTGGTCGTGCCTTCGATGAAAAGAGGGGGGTTTGTCCCCGAGTAGGGGTTTGTTGAACCTTCATTGTCACCCCTTTATTCTTTCTGGTAAAGAGTGGGTTTGGCCTTTGCATCCATTTATTACCCCTGTCAGCGCTTTGTCCTTTCCCAGGCAGGTTGATTTTGTTTCACCGAAGCAGGTAGTACGGCTCTGTAGCCAGCAAAAGGTCGCTGGCACCCTCCGACGGACCTTTGCTATATTGGTCTTTTCCGATGCGGGCTGCTTTGGCATGTGGTGTAGGTGCTTATTTGCCATTGGAGGATGTCGTTTTCGCAGAGTGATCCCTCGGATACGCCAATATTTGCAAGATCGACGGACAGTTTTCTGTATTTAAAGCTCGTGATCCAGGATCAGAGACAATCTTTTGGTATGCATCATGGCTCGAGCGACGTGCTTGGTGCGCATCGTGGGGCGTTTTTATCTCAGGAGGCCACATGGTGGCATGGGTTTGGCATTTCGAATCTCGGGGCTTTCTGTTCTCATAGCTGTTCCCGATTCGTCTCTGCCTATAAAAAAGGGGAAGAGGACTGTGTTGGGCCATCCCAAAGTTTTCTTTTCTGTAAACTATGAAGGTGCACACAATTCCTGTTTCTTTGGGGCTTAGAGCGGGAGAACCAAGCTTTCTCCTTGCAAGTTGTCATCGTCCTTCGGACAGTTGGGTGACGAAGGAGTGGGGGGGTGGCTTGCCCTCAAGAAAGGAGCTCCGAAGATCGTATGGAGAGCGCACAGGAGGTCCACAGAGATCGCATGGAGAGCGCACATATACGCTTCTTGTGTGACCTTTGCGGTTCACCTTTGGGTACGTACGGTAGGAAGTGTACGTGCGCTCCCCATGGCTTGCGTGAATTTCTCCTCCTCCCCTGGCCTGGATCCCTGGGCTCATCCACCCGGGGAATCTTTTGCCACATGAGGAGGGGGTGATAGTGTGTCGCCCGCTGGTGCATTGCCTTTTGACTTGGGCAATGGCTAGCCGTACACACTAGATTTGGGGGAGTGCCCTGGTATCAGGGTCCGCGAGCTTCCTTCCTACTCGTCGGAGGGCCCTTCGGTTGGATGGTTTGGGGCAAAAACCCGTCCACCTTTTGATTCTCTGATATCTTGGTTGGGACGCCGAGATATCATTATTAACCGAAGTTGGTCACAACGGTTGGGCTGTGTCGTTCGCTCATTATCGGCTCGAGCTGACTAGTTCGTGGCTTACCTGATTTGTTGGACCGGATGCCGAAGCATCATAGTCGCCCGAAGCTGCTTTGGAGCAGTTTGCCCGAGTTATGTACCCGTTTTTATTTCATACATTTCAATGCACTTGTAATGCCTCTCAGGCGGTTGTAATTGGTTTCGATGGTAATGAAATAAAGAAAGTTTTGTTCTTTCTCTTTGTTTCTGTCTCTTTTGTTGACCCAATTATTGATTTTGATGATTAATAAAGGAATTGAGTATATTTATTGTGTTACTGATGAATTTAACAAGTGTTTCAGGGCTTAAAAATATTTGTTTAATCAAAAGGCATTTAGAAACGTATTTTGAATCAAGTGCCAAAGGTAAGTTTCAAAATTTAGAACCTGGAGTTGACACCTAGAAAGCCTGGAGCCGACCCCATGGCCAATCAAATATCTTTCTAATTTTTTGATACTGTTCGGAGCCGACATCCAGAGTTTCAGAGTCGACACTTATAGTGTCTGGAGCCGACTCCGACACGGGGACAGAATGTGTGATTTTTGACTACCTTGGAGCCGACACTTACATTCTTTTAGAGCCGACACCTGACCATGGCAAGCCGACACTTAACTTTTTCGGAGCCGACTCTTGACGAACTCAGAACTTTCTATTTTTGGATAAACGACTTGGAGCCGTCACCTGAAAAGTTGGAGCCGACTCCAACCTGTAAGAAATGGATTTTTAAAATGTCAGATCAGCTCAAACTGTAATATTTCCTTTTCACCTAACTTATAATGGATATATTTTGTTTGGAAAAACTTTCCAGGTACATTCCAACGGCTAGTTTTCTCACCAAAAATGGATTAAAGGAAATCTATAAAAAGGGGGAGAAAGCTTGTTTGAAATATAAAAAAAAATCAGAGCTAATACAAATCAAAAATCTGAGAAGTCTTGAGCCTGAAATCAAAGAGAAAAGTATCCAAGTTTAAATCCTTCCACTCCAAAAAGCTCAAAGAGAAATCAAGGCGTTCAACTCAAAAAATCGGAGGTTTTTCAAAAGCTCTATTTTGGTGTGATTTTCCAACTTCTCATTTGCAACATCTGTGAAGAATCAAAGCTGAGGCCTGATTCAACATCTCCAAAGAGAAGAGGAAAAGAAGAAAAGAAGAAAAGTTCAAATCCAACCTACTTTAAACAGGCTTTTCTAAAACTTGTTTATTTACTTTGAATATTTGCTCATTTGAGGAGCTTTTGTCAATATAAACATTATTCTTTCTTGTTTTTACTAGTTCAATTAGGGGGATTGAATTAGTGGAGGTAGTATACCTCGGGGCAAGCTAGATTAGCTTGAGTTTGGGTTTTGTGCTGGTGAGCCCAAAAAAACCAGCTGGGTTCATTGTGCACCCAAAAATAATAAGTTTTGAGTTGTGATCTTGTAAAACAACTCGGCTGTAATCTAGTTGATTATAGTGTGGACCCAAGTGGAACTTGGGAGTGGACGTAGGTGTTGGATACACCGAACCACTATAAAATTATTGTGTTTGCCGTGCCTTAATTATCTCTCTCTTTATCTATTCATTTGTGATTGAAATCTATTCTGCACTTAATATCAATAGTTTTGAAAAGATTAAATTTTTTTAGAACCCAATTCACCCCCCCCTCTTGGGTTGCCATCTGGGCCAACAATTGGTATCAGAGCAAGTGCTCATTTAAATTTGATCCAACGATCAAGAGCTAAAGATCCAAATGGCAGCTCAAGCTGGATCTTCATTTGCTGAAGGTCATTCTACAAATAGACCTCCTTTATTTAATGGTTCCAACTATTTTTATTGGAAAGCAAGAATGAGAATATTCATTCAAGCTTCAGATTATGAATTATGGAGTGTCATAATTAATGGACCTAGCACACCCACACACGTAATTGATGGTTCTATTGTTCCTAAGCTCGAAAGGGATTGGAATGAGAATGATAGGAAAATGGCGCAGCTCAATGCTAAAGCCATGAATGTTTTATATTGTTCATTAGATGCTAACGAATTTAATCGTATCTCTACATGTAATTCCGCAAAAGAGATATGGGATAGATTAGAGGTTACCCATGAGGGTGCAAATCAAGTTAAAGAATCTAAGATAAATATTCTTGTTCATAAGTATGAATTATAGCATGGAACAAACTGAAAGTATAGCATGCATGTATACTAGATTCACTGATATTGTAAATGGTCTGAAAAGTCTTGGTAAGACTTATACTAATTCTGAACTTGTTCGCAAAATTCTTAGGTCACTTCTAAGATCGTGGGAAGTGAAGGTGACTGCCATCCAAGAAGCCAAGGACCTCAACACTTTACCTTTGGAGGAGCTACTTGGATCACTAATGACTCATGAGTTAACCATGAAGCAGCACATAGAGGAAGAAGTTAAAAAGAAGAAGACTATAGCTCTTAAGGCTGCAGAAAGTGAGGAGAGCTGCAGTGATTATGATGAAGATGATGATGAGACAGCTCTTCCTGCTAGAAAGTTCAAAAAATTCATGAGAAGAAGGAAACCCTTTCATAAAAGAAAATCTGGAATTAAGATAGAAGGAGAAAAAGAAAAAGAAAGGAGAAGGACAAAGACAAAGAGAAAGACCCCCTAATTTGCTATGAGTATAAGAAACCGGGGCACTTTAGATATGATTGTCCTCAACTAAAGAAAGACTACAAGAAGAAGAAGAAAGCCTATGTTGCAACCTGGAGTGATAGCGATGAATCCTCTTCAGAGGAAGATCAAAAAGAAATTGCAAACATTTGCTTTATGGCGAACGACGACAACGAGGTAAGTTCTGAAAACCCTTGTGATGATTTTACATTTGATGAATTGTTTGAAGCTTTTAATGAACTAGTTGATGATTTTAAAGCTTTGAAAAAGAAATACAAGTTTTTGAAAAACGATAATTCAATTCTCATCAAAGAAAAAGATAATTTTACTCATGAGATTGAGATGCTGAAATCTGAAAATGATAATTTGACAAAAGAAAGAGAATCAATTTCCAATGAAAATGATAGACTAAAGAAGAAGTTGATAAATATAAGAATATTAGTTGATAAATTCACATATAGTTCTGAAAAACTTAATTTATTATTGAGCAATCAAAGAGCTATATTTGATAAGGCTGGATTAGGATATAGGCCTAACATAAAACAAAAGTTTATCAAAAACTTTTTTAGAAGAGAACAAAATAAAGATGATGTTACATGTCATTACTGTAACAAGAAAGGCTACAAATCCTATGAATGTAATGCAAGAAACAGTACAAAAATTTAAATAGTAAAGGAAAGAAAATATGGGTTCCCAAAGGAACAATCTTTTATGCTACTAACCATGAAGGACCCAAGAAGACTTGGGTACCTAAATATAAGACTTGATCATTTTTGCAGGAGTGTCTTGCGGCCAAAAATCAAAGCGAAAGTGGTATCTCGATAGTGGCTGCTCAAGACACATGACGGGTGACAAGGATCAATTCATCACCCTTGAAAGCAAAAGAGGAGGAGTTGTTACGTTTGGTGACAATGGCAAAGGCCAAATCATGGGGTTTGGTAATATTCAAATAACTCCCTCTACATATATTGAAAATGTCTTATATGTCAATGGTTTAAAACATAATTTAATTAGTATTAGTCAATTATGTGATAAAGGTTTTAAAGTATCATTTGAAGCATCTGTCTGCACTGTTTCTAATCCCATTGATAGCATTGTGTTTACTGGAAATAGAAATGGCAATGTATACTTGATTGATTTAGACAATTTGTCTACTAGTAATCATTGCTTAGTTGCTAATAATGCTAATATGAATGAGATTGGTTGGTTATGGCATCGTAGATTAGGTCATGCAAGCACACACCTAATTTCAAAATTAATTAAATGGATTTAGTAAAAGGTCTTCCACAACTAGATTTTGAAAATGACAAAAATTGTGATGCATGTCAATTTGGAAAATAAACTAGAAACTCTTTCAAAACTAAAAATATTGTTTCCACTTCTAGGCCACTTGAACTACTTCACATGGATCTTTTTGGACCTACTAGAACCACTAGTCTAGGAGGAAAGAAATATGGTCTTGTGATTGTAGATGATTATTCTAGATACACTTGGGTATTATTTTTAGCTCATAAAGATGAGACCTTTCCATTATTTTTGAAATTATTCAAGAAGGTCACAAATGAGAAAAATAACACCATAGTGTCTCTTAGAAGTGATCATGGCACTGAATTTGAAAATCATTTATTTAAAAACTTTTGCATTAAAAATGGCATTCATCATAATTTTTCAGCACCTAGAACACCACAACAAAATGGAGTTGTAGAAAGAAAAAATAGAACTTTAGAAGACATGGCCCGTACCATGCTATGTGAAAGCAACCTACCAAAATACTTTTGGGCGGAAGCTATAAACACGGCATGTTACATTCTTAATAGAGCTTTAATTAGGCCAATCATTAAGAAAACTCCTTATGAACTATGGAAAAATAGAAAACCAAACATAAGTTACTTTCATGCATTTGGTTGTAAATGTTTCATTCATAATAATGGTAAAGATAATCTAAAAAAATTTGATGCAAAATCTGATGAAGGCATTTTCTTAGGATATTCAACATCTAGTAAAGCCTATAGAGTGTTTAACAAGAGAAACTTAATTGTAGAAGAATCTATTCATGTAATTTTTGATGAATCTTTAGCATCAAGTTCAGGAAAAATTGATGATGAGGAAGATACAAACATTAGAAAGAGACATTGAAAAATTGAATATAGATATCTTCAAGTCATGAACAAGAAGCTAAAGATGATGATTCTCCTAGTGTTGATGTTGTTGATGCAAATCATAATGATGTAGATCTTCCTAGAGATTGGAGATATGCCTATGGTCATCCAAAAGAATTAATTATAGGTGATCCATCTCAAGGAGTAAGAACTAGATCATCAATGAGAAACATCAATAATCATCTTGCATTTGTATCTCAAATTGAACCTAAAACTATTGAAGAAGCTGAAAAAGATAATAATTGGATGTTAGCTATGCAAGAGAATTAAATCAATTTACTAGAAATAATGTTGGACACTTAGTAGATAGACCTAAAGATCATTCTGTTATAGGATCAAAATGGGTATTTAGAAATAAATTAGATGAAAATGGCATAGTAATTAGAAACAAAGCTAGATTAGTTGCAAAAGGATATAATCAAGAAGAAGGAATTGATTTTGATGAAACTTTTGCACCTGTAGCTAGATTAGAAGCAATTAGATTATTACTTGCATTTGCATGTCATATGCATATCAATTTATTTCAAATGGATGTTAAAAGTATATTTTTAAATGGATTTATAAATGAGGAAGTTTTTGTTGAACAACCACCTGGTTTTGAAGATCATGAATTTCCAAATCATGTTTTTAAATTGCACAAAGCACTATATGGTTTAAAACAAGCACCTAGAGCTTGGTATGAAAGATTAAGTAAATTTCTAATTGAAAATGATTTTATAAGAGGAAATGTTGATAAAACTCTATTTTTGAAAAGAAAAGACAAGATTTATTAGTAGTACAAATATATGTTGATGATATTGTATTCGGTGCTACTAACAATCTTTTGTGTCAAGAATTTGCTAAGTTAATGCAGGGTGAATTCGAAATGAGCATGATGGGAGAACTCAACTTCTTCCTAGGACTTCAAATCAAGCAAAGCAAAGAGGGGATTTTCATCAATCAAGCAAAATACACAAAAGAACTTCTCAAGAAGTTTGGAATGGAGTCAATCAAACCCCTTGGAACACCTATGAGTCCTTCATGCAAATTGGACAAAGATGAAGATGGTAAGAAAGTAGATCAAAAATATTATAGAGGTATGATCGGATCTCTTACTTTACTTAACAGCTAGTAGACCAGATATCATGTTTGCTTTGTTATGTGCTAGATTTCAATCAGAACCTAAAGAATCTCACTTAATTGCTGTAAAAGAATCTTAAGATATTTAAGTGGAACTAAAAATGTAGGTTTATGGTATTCTAGAGACTCAACACTAAACTTGATTGCATATTCTGATTCTGACTATGCTGGATGTAAACTAGATAGAAAAAGCACAAGTGGTGCATGTCAATTTTTAGGAAGTAACTTAATCTCTTGGTTTAGCAAAAAGCAAAATTCGGTTTGCATTATCTACTGCTGAAGCAGAATATGTTGCAGCTGGAAGTTGCTGTGCTCAAATCCTTTGGATTAAGAGACAACTTGAAGATTATGGCATAACACTTGATAAAACTCCTATTAGATGTGATAACACAAGTGCAATAAATTTAACTAAAAATCCAATTCAACATTCAAGAACAAAACACATTGAAATTAGATATCACTTTATAAGAGAACATGTAGCTAATAATGAAATTTGTCTTGATTATGTTAATACTGAAGAACAATTAGCTGATATATTTACAAAACCCTTGAGTGAAGAGAGATTTTGTTATCTTAGAGGTGAATTAGGGATTTGTGACCCTTTGGAATGATTTTGAAACCTAAGGAATGACTATCTAGATTTCTATTAATTTCTTAATATTCCTTTCATAATTTTAAGGACAAATTATCTAGTCATTGAGCAATTTGTTCCTCTTATTCCAAAGATTTTTTAAAATTTTATTTATTTTGACAAGTTTCAGATGTTTGAATCTCATTATTTTTCTCTGAAACTGTCAGTGGAGTCGACACCTCAGTTTGAGGAGTCGACACCTTATCTGTGTCGCTCTCGGTCCCTGACCTTGGAGCCGACACCCGTATAAGTAGAGCCGACTCCAGTTCGAGCGCTGACTGTGTTAGCGATTGGAGTCGACACCCGACTTTGCGGGAGTCGACACCTGGGGGTCCCAAATTGATTTATTAGGGCAGAGTCGACACCTTCGTCATTCCTTCTTTTTCAATCCCTCCAAACTCTTCCCAAACTCTCTCAAAACCTCCCCAACTCAAATTCCACTCAAATCAAACCTTTCCAAGATCAATGGCACCTAAGAGGAGAGGATCAGTGATTGGAGCGCCGTGACGACTGGAAAATTCGGCGAGGCGACCCGTCCGCGAGCTGTCTCCGAGCGAAGAACAATGGGTAGGAAAGTCGATTTTGAATTTTTTGAATCCGAGGGTTTTCTATTGGGAATCAAATTAAAGAATAGGCTGGGATAAGTTGTGCTCTTGATGTTCCCACCTATCCAGCCCTTGTAAAAGTTTACTTCAATTATCAAGAAGTGATGGTGGAATAGTAGTTCTAAGAGGAAAAGATTCATCTCACATTTCAAAAATTAGGAAATCTTTTGAGCATTCCCATCACTGGATTAGCAGCCGATACACAGTGAGAGGTCAGATGCCTTTCAAGGATGTTAGGGAGAGAGTTACTGAATTTGAAGAAGTTAGGGCTAATCAATTGCCCTTGGAATTGAGATTGTTCACAATATTTGCAGTAGATTTTATTTCCAAAACCGGTCTTTGAGTATGTCTCCGAGCGAGACATAGTTGTATGGATAGTGTTTGACTGGTCAGCCTATCAATCTAGCACAATGATGATTTTTATATGGCCGAGGCTGGAGGAAAAGGAGATCATCCCTACCTTATGGCATGGTTCTAACTATGGTTTTCAAGAGCCAAGGAGTTGTAATTTTGAGAATGAACCTTCCAAGAACCTAAGGCACACCGATTACTACAGTTTGGCTACTTGCATCGGATGGGATTTGTAAAGGTAATGGGCATGGGAAAGGAAAGGCAATTTGGATGAGAGAGCCCCTGAGCCTAGACCTTCTGCACCTTCTGAGGCTGGACCATCTGTGAGGGTTCCCTCTCCATAGCCTAGCAGTCCCTATTCCACCCTCCTGCTCCTCTGCTCATGTGATCACCATCTACTTCATCAGTGGATTTTAGATTTCAATTGGAGCAACTTAAAGTTTACTTGCTGCTCAGAAGGATGAATTGAAGACTGAGTTTGATAATATTTTATGAACTTAAGAGAACTCTTACTCTTGGATGATCGATTAAAATTGAATCCACTCTTGGTTCTCTGCAGAATCTTTAAAATGATCTAAAGAACATTTTGAAGAACTTAAAGGATATTGTGGAGATTCTGAAACTTATTCAAATGCAATGCCGAGCTTCAAGATAAAATTATGACTGCTTGTCATTTGTTGATAGAAGATTAAAGAATTTGTAGAACTCAAAGTGATGGAATGGGAAAATTTTAGATCATTTGCAAAGAATTATTAGAAATCTATGATTTTTATGTAATGATGAAGTTGTTGTTTGATGTTTCATTTTGAAATTTGATGTAAAGTTGTTGTTTGTTGTTTCATTTTGAAATTTAATGTAAAAGTGTTGTTTGATGTATAGTTTGATAATTGATAAAGTTCAGTTTCATTTTGTAACTTGACTTCTTAATGAATGAAATTATCTTTTGAGCTATCAATTTTTTTACTTAACTTCTCTTACCTTTTTGTTGATTACAAAAAAGGGGGAGAAAGTTATGTGTATATGCATTGATTATTAGTTAAATTGATTGGTATTTGATTGATATCAAGTATTTTGGATATGCACTAATTTAAATAAGCTTAAGTAAAATTGATATAACTAAATTAGTATCAAACAAAAGGAAGAACAATTGTTAAATTGAACTTCATAGGGGGAGCTATCTTATTCAGGGGGAGCTTACCTGTGAGGATCAATATTTAAAAATTTTGATTTAAGAATCCTATGCATATACTCAATGTTTTTATAATCATCAAAAAGGGGGAGATTGTTGACCCAATTATTGATTTTGATGATTAATAAAGGAATTGAGTATTTATTTGTTACTAATGATTTAACAAGTGTTTCAGGGCTTAAAAATATTTGATCAATCAAAAGGAATTTAGAAATATTTTGAATCAATGCCAAAAAGTTTCAAAGTTTCAGAACCTGGAGTCGACACCTAGAAAGTCTGGAGCCGACCCCATGGCCAATCAAATTTTTCTGATTTTTGATACGGTCCAGAGCCGACACCCAGAGTTTCGAGCCGACACCTAGAGTTTCGGAGTCGACACTTACAGTGTCTGAGCCGACTCCGACCGGGGACAGAACGTGTGATTTTTGACTTTGGAGCAGTCTTTTGGAGCCGACACCTAACCATGGTGAGCCGACACTTAACTTTTTCGGAGCCGACTCCTCGACGAACTCAGAACTTTCTATTTTTGGATAAACGACTTGGAGCCGACACCTGAAAAGTTGGAGCCGACTCCAACCTGTCAGAAATGGATTTTTAAAATGCCAGATCAGCTCAACGGTAATATTTTCTTTTTACCTAACTTCTAACGGATATATTTTGTTTGGAAAAAAGGTACATTCCAACGGCTAGTTTTCTCACCAAAAATGGATTAAAGAAATCTATAAAAAGGGGGAAAAGCCGTTTGAAAATAAGGAAAAATCGAAGAAACAAATCAAAAATCCGAGAAGTCTTGAGCCTAAAATCAAAGAGAAAAGTTCAAGTTCAAATCCTTCCACTCCAAAAAGCTCAAAGAGAAATCCAAGGCATTCAATCAAAAAATTGGAGGTTTTTCAAAAGCTCTATTAATTTTCCAACTTCTCACTGCAACATCTGTGAAGAATCAAAGCTGAGGCCTGATTCAACATCTCCAAAGAGAAGAGGAAAAAAAGAAAAGAAGAAAAGCTCAAATCCAACCTACTTCAAACAGGCTTTTCTAAAACTTGTTTATTTACTTTGAATATTTGCTCATTTGAGGAGCTGTTTGTATTATAAACTTATTCTTTTTTGTTTTTGCTAGTTCAATCAGGGGGATTGAATTAGTGGAGGTAGTATACCTCGGGGCAAGCTAGATTAGCTTGAGTTTGGGTTTTGTGCTGGTGAGCCCGAAAAACCAGCTGGGTTCGTTGTGATCCCGGAAAAACAACAAGTTTTGAGTTGTGAGCTTGTAAAACAACTCGGCTGTAATCTAGTTGATTATAGTGTGGACCCAAGTGAACTTGGGAGTGGACGTAGGTGTTGGATACACCGAACCACTATAAAATCATTGTGTTTGTCGTGCCGTAATTGTCTCTCTCTCTATCTCTTCATTTGTGATTGAAATTTATTCTGCACTTAATCTCAATAGTTTTAAAAGATTAAATTTTTTTTAGAACCCAATTCACCCCCCCTCTTGGGTTGCCATCTGGGCCAACATCTTTTGTGCCAAGAGTTGTTGTTGGCAATGAAACGAGGCGCAGGGATATCGTTCGTTCTTGGCCGAGGATTCTGTGCTATCGGTCCTAGTCGGGGCTCATAAGCTGCCCGAATTCAGACGGAACCCTGGAGATTGTTTGGTAGTGGAACATATTCCTTAACTTTGGCCGAAGCTCAGAGATTTATTACTCGTCCCTGCCAAGGTTCGGAGATTTATGGCTCAGCCCTGCCGAGGTTCGAAGATTTATGGCTCGGCCCTACCGAGGTTCGGAGAATAGTTGCTCACCCTAGCCGAGGTTTGGAGATTTATGGCTCGGCCCTGCCGAGGTTCGGAGAATAGTTGCTCGGCCCAGCCGAGGTTCGGAGATTTATGGCTCGGCCCTGCCAAGGTTCAGAGAATAGTTGCTCGGTCCAGCCGAGGTTTGGTGATTTATAGCTCGGAGTGATGACTTGGTCACCACCGAGACTCATGATGTTTGGTTCCTGTGAGATTCGGCGCGGAGCGCCAAAGCAGAATGGGCAGCGCATGGGTACGCCAGACATTTATGATTTGGCTACTTCCAAGGGAAGCAAGTCAGCATTAGGTGCTGACGCTCTTTCTTTTTCGTACTTTCCAAGGGCGGCGGATTTAAGGCAATTCGGAGGAGTTTTGAGGGCATTTACTCTGCGAGGGCCCGACAAATCGGGAGGAACCCAATTTCTAGAGAATGAGGGGGGTTCCCAAGTAATTCGTCGACGTTTACCGATACCCCTTGGGAGGGGGCACGGCCCTTCGGGTCCTGTGGTTGCCAGCTAAAGTGACGACACATGGCAAATTCTCATGGGTCGGTATTTATGACCCGACTGATCGAGATACTTGCCTGAGGGATATAAATACGGATGAGAGGGATGCCAGCATTCACCATCCTTTCGGTTAGCCCCTCAACAGCTCCCGATATGGCTTCTCATGGTGGAGAGCAATCATCCAATGAATCTTGTGTAATTAGCGGCGGTCATGGGGGCTCCCAGGGGAGCCGTTCCGCCGTGATGGTTGATGGCATGGCCTTGGTGTCAGCTTTTGCAAGCCACGAGCAGCTTGAGAAAGTGGTCGAGGAGTACCTCGCCGTTTCCATGTGGGAGGCCGAGGCCCTTCGCCGGCTCGTAGACCAGTAGAAGGGGGAGATCGCATCGCTCTGCCAGCGAGTCACCGAGCTATCCCGGCGTGTCGAAGACCTGACAGCTCCTGGTGGGAGACGTTAGGCCTCTATGAAGGCCATTTTTCTTTCTTTCTGTACTTTTTTTTTACAATAAATAAATAAAGAAAAAAGTCTTTTTTGGTAATTTCTTGCTCTCTGATGAGATCGCCGTTCAGTTCATAAAAGATGAAAAACCGCTCATTTCTGTTTGAACCGATGGGGGACCTGGGTGGTCCCGTGGGCTTACATGCTAAGTCATAGTCTCGTTTGTGGAGCGAGATAGGCATTTGGGCGATAAGATACAGGGATATTGTCCAGGGATTTAGCAGTAGGGGTGATTCCCCAATTTTGTCTGGAGTTTGTGGGTGGCCGTATAGGGCCTGCCGAGGCCTTTAGGGATTTGCTAAAGGCGCAGACTTTGCGTCTGTTGGCAGTTTTGCACGGTGTGCATTCTTCAAACAGGCCGAAGTTCTTGGGACTATTCGGAAGTCCTTCGGCTTTAATCGAGGTTTGCGTGCTTCGGTTTTTGCCAGGGCTTTATGCACTCCGGTTTTAGCTGGGGCTTTAGAATTCATTGCTAGGCCCAACCGAGATTCGGAGACTTGTTGCTTGGCCCAGCCGAGGTTCGGAGATCAGTTGCTCGGCCCAGCCGAGGTTCGGAGAATAGTTGCTCGGCCCAGCCGAGGTTCGGAGAATTATTGCTTGGCCCTGCTGAGGTTCGGATAATAATTGCTCGGCCCTGCCGAAGTTCAGAGAATTGTTACTTGGCCATGCCGAGGTTCGAAGAATTGTTGCTCGGCCCTGCCGAGGTTCGAAGAATAGTTGCTCGGCCCTACCGAGGTTCGGAGAATAGTTTCTCAGCCCAGCCGATTTTTGGAGAATTGTTGCTCGGCCCAGCCGAGGTTTGGAGAATTGTTGCTTGGCCCTGCCGAGGTTCGGATAATAACTGCTCGGCCCTACCGAAGTTCGGAGAATTGTTACTCGGTCATGCCGAGGTTCGAAGAATTGTTGCTCGGCCCTGCCAAGGTTTGGAGAATAGTTGCTCGGCCCAGCCGAGGTTCGGAGAATAGTTGCTCGGCCCAGCCGAGGTTCGGAGAATTGTTGCTCGGCCCTGCCGAGGTTTGGAGAATTGTTGCTCGGCCAAGCCAAGGTTCGGAGAATTGTTGCTCGGCCTAGCCGAGGTTCGGAGAATTGTTGCTTAAATAGGTAACTTGGTCGTGCCGAGGATCAGTAAGCAGCATCTGTTTCTTTTTATGATTTTTGGCAATATAATTTATGATGATTTATGTCTTGAATCATGAAACAACATGCCGACAAAAACTTAAGAAGGCGAGCCTATAGAGGGCGTACCCTACTGATGATACCTGTGGAGGTTGTCTGAATTCCACGTCCGAGGGATGGACCTTCCGCTTAGATCTTGTAACTTGTAGGTCCCGGGTCCGACGATCTCCGCTACTTGGTAAGGGCCTTCGCAGGTTGGGGCCAGCTTTCCTTGCTCCAGTGGTTTGGAGACAGATGCTTTTCGGAGAACGATGTCGCCAGGCAAGAAAGCTTTCCCTTTGACTCTGGAGGCATGGTAGCGGGCCACTCTTTGCTGATAGGCAGCCACTCTGATCCGAGCTTTTTCTCTAATCTCCTCTACCAGGTCATGGTTGGTGCGGAGCTACTCATCGCTGGCTTCCTCTGAGTAGCTTTTCACCCACAAAGAAGGGAGCCCTATCTCCACGGGGATGACGGCCTATGTGCCGAAGGCCATTCGGAATGGGGTTTTGCCTGTGGGTACTCTCGGGGTGGTGCGGTAGGCCCACAGGACATGGTGCAATTCGTCTGCCCACCTGCCTTGGGCTTTGGAGAGTCGAGCTTTGATCCCTTGAAGCAAGGTCTGGTTGGTGACTTCGGCTGCTCCGTTGGCCTGTGGATGCCCGACCGAGGTAAGGCGGTGGTGGATCCCGTGCTCCTCGCAGAACTAGCGAAACTTCGGATTATCGAATTGCCTGCCATTGTTACTGATGTTGAAGATAAGGCAACTGGAGCAAAAGGCTCGAGGAAGAAGAGCATAGGTGCCGGCGGTAGTAGGACCACCTCACCCGCCTGAATAAAGAGCTCGCCGACACAAAGGATCGGCTAAAGTGGTCGGATGAATGAGCTGCCCGACTTTCTGACGAGCTCGACTACGCTCATCAAGAAATTGGAGACACCCAGTCCCGGGTGGACGAACTAAAAGAGAGCCTTCGCAAAACCAATCGGCTAAGTCTAGGGCTCTCAATAGGGTCCAAGTGCTGGAGGGTGAGCTAGCCCGGCGGGACGAGCAGGTAGGGCGCTATTTGTTTTACCCATTTTGGTCTTTCGGCTTCTGCTTTACTTGGCTTTTTGTCTGCAGTTGAACAGGATGAGCCAGGAGTTTCAGGGGCGGTTGGCGGCATTCGGAGAGGAGGCGGCCTCGAGGCACCGAAGGATCTCGAATTGGAGAAGCAATTAGCCGAGGCAAACGCACGGGCCTCTTCAGTGGAGGAGTACAAGAACTCTACCGAGTTTGCCGATGAACGCAGGGCGGCCTGCGCCGATGCATTCCATTCGGCGAAGAGGAGGCGCGGGCTAAGATTGCCCAGACTTATCCTGACCTGGACCTGTCTTGCTTGGAAGCCGAGTATTATGAGGCACGCACCCCGGGGGCCGAGGAAGACGAATATGAGAGATTTTGACATCGATCTCGAAGCTGTTCTGGGAGTTGACGTTGCCGCCGAGGTATCCCGCGAGACACCATCGAGAAGGGGGGCCAAGCGACACTCCCGCTGGCGCTGCCGCAGGAGATGCTGGGTCTGATCCCAAGTCTTGACCTTTGGGGCTATTTGTATTTTCTCTTTCTTTTGTTTTGTAGTTTGACCGGAAATCAGTAAACGGATCAGTTGTTTTCATTGTTTGTCTTTCCTGGATGTTTTCTTGTCTTCGAATTTTAGTCCTAACTATGAGTGCCACTTGGTTGGTTTCCGGGCTTGAATTTTGAAGGAATAGGGATAGCCCCGACGAAAGAGTCGAGCGACAACATAGCTTGGTACAAAAGGAGGTTGAGAGACGATTCAATTCGGCTTAGGCCGAATGACACAGTGGTTCGACTAGGTCCG
Organism: Calamus simplicifolius; assembly: GCA_900491605.1. Lineage (NCBI taxonomy): Eukaryota > Viridiplantae > Streptophyta > Magnoliopsida > Arecales > Arecaceae > Calamus > Calamus simplicifolius. The sequence continues at coordinate 313,692 of UESW01001437.1, read as the reverse complement.
AAGAATGAAATAGCTCGGCTAGGGCCGAGGGACGGAGTAGCTCGGCTAAGGCGAGGAAAAAGGTAGCTCGGCTAAGGCCGAGGGACGGAGTAGCTCGGCTAGGGCCCAGGGCTAGGGCCGAGGGACAAAGTAGCTCGGCTAAGGCCGAGGGATGGGCTAGGGTCGAGGGACGGAGGGCCAAAGGTAGCTCGGCTAGGGCCAAGGGACGGAGGGCTAGGCCTAGTCCACCTTACCAGTGGCCAAACTGTGGTCGTGCCTTCGATGAAAAGAAGGGGGTTTGTCCCCGAGGGGGGTTTGTTGAACCTTCGCTGTCACCCCTTTATTCTTTCTGGTAAAGAGTGGGTTTGGCCTTTGCATCCATTTATTACCCCTGTCAGCGCTTTGTCTTTTCCAAGGCAGGTCGATTTTGTTTCACCGAAGTAAATAGTACGGCTCTGCAGCCAGCAAAAGGTCGCCTGGCACTTTCCGATGGACCTTTGCTGTGTTGGTCTTTTTCGATGCGGGCTGCTTTGGCGTGTGGTGTAAGTGCTTATTTGCCATTGGAGGATGTCGTTTTTGCAGACGATCCCGGATCCGCCAGTATCTGCAAGATCGGTGGACGGTTTTCTGCATTTAAAGCTTGTGATCCGGGATCAGAGACAATCTTTTGGCATGCGTCATGGCTCGGCGACGCGCTTGGTGCGCATCATGGGGCGCTGTTTTTATTTCAGGAGGCCACGTGGTGGCGCGGGTTTGGCGTTTTGAATCTCGGGGCTTTCTGTTCTGATAGCTATTCCCGGTTCGTCTCCGCCTATAAAAAGGGGAAGAGGCTGTGTTGGGCCATCCCAAAGTTTTCTTTTCTGTAAACTGTGGAGGTGCACACAATGCCTGTTTCTTTGGGGCTTAGAGCGGGAGGACCGAGCTTTCTCCCTGCAAGTCGTCATCATCCTCCGGACAGTTGGGGTGATGAAGGAGCCGTCGGGGGGTGGCTTGCCCTCAAGAAAGGAGCTCCGGAGATCGTATGGAGAGCGCACAGGAGGTCGCAGAGATCGCATGGAGAGCGCACATATACGCTTCCTGTGTGACCTTTGCGGTTCACCTTTGGGGACGCACGGTAGGAAGTGTACGCGGGCTCCCCATGACTTGAGTGAATTTCTCCTCCTCCCCTGGCCCGGATTCCTGGGCTCGTCCGCCCGGGAATCTTTTGCCACGTGAGGAGGGGGTGATGGTGTGTCACCCGCTGGTACATTGCCTTTGACTTGGGCAATGGCTAGCGGTACACACTAGATTTGGGGGTATCTGGTATCAGGGTCCGCGAGCTTCCTTCCTACTCGTCGGAGGGCCCTTCGGTTGGGTGGTTTGGGGCAAAAACCCGTCCACCCTTTCTGATTTCTCTGATATCTCGGTTGGGACGCCGAGATATCATTATTAACCGAAGCTGGTCGCAACGGTTGGGCCGTGTCGTCTGCTCATTATCGGCTCGAGCTGACTGGTTCGTGGCTTGCCTGATTTGTTGGACCGGATGCCGAAGCATCATAGTCGCCCGAAGCTGCTTTGGAGCAGTTTGCTCGAATTATGTACCCATTTTTATTTCATGCATTTCAATGCACTTGTAATGCCTCTCAGGCGGTTGTAATTGGTTTCGATGGTAATGAAATAAAGAAAGTTTTGTTCTTTCTCTTAGTTTCTGTCTCTTTTGTGCCGAGAGTTGTTATTGGCAATGAAACGAGGCGCAGGGATATCTCGTTCGTTCTTGGCCGAGGATTTTGCGCTATCCGACCTAGTCGGGGCTCATAAGCTGCCCGAATTCAGACGGAACCTTGGAGATTGTTCGGTAGTGGAACATATTCCTTAACTTTGGCCGAAGCTTAGAGATTTATTACTCGGCCCTGTCTTGGAGATTTATGGCTCGGCCCTGCCGAGGTTCGGAGATTTATGACTCGGCCCTGCCGAGGTTCGGAGAATAGTTGCTCAGCCCAGCCGAGGTTCAGAGATTTATGGCTCGGCCCTGCTGAGGTTCGGAGAGTTGCTTGGCCCAGCTGAGGTTCAGAGATTTATGGCTCGGCCCTGCCGAGGTTCGGAGAATAGTTGCTCAGCTCAGCCGAGGTTCGGAGATTTATGCTCTGAGGGATGACTTGGTCGCCACCGAGACTCATGATGTTTGGTTCCTGTGAGATTCGGCACGGAGCGCCAAAGCGGAACGGGCGGCGCATGGGTACGCCCGACATTTATGATTTGGCTACTTCGAGGGAAGCGAGTCAGCGTCAGGTGCTGACGCTCTTTCTTTTTTGTACTTTCCAATGGCCGATTTAAGGCAATTCGGAGGAGTTTCGAGGGCATTTACTCCACGAGGGCCCGGCAGATCGGGAGGAACCCAGTTTCTAGAGAAGGAGGGGGGTTCCCGAGTAATTCGTCGATGTTTACCGATTTCCTCGGGAGGGGCACGGCCCTTCGGGTCCTGTGGTCGCCAGCAAAGTGGCGACACGTGGCGAATTCTCATGGGTTGGTATTTATGACCCGACTGATCGAGATACTCGCCTGAGGGGTATAAATAAGGATGAGAGGGATGCCAGTGTTCACCATCCTTTCGGTTAGCCCCTCACAGCTCCCGATATGGCTTCTCAGGGTGGAGAGCAATCGTCCAATGAATCTAGGTAGTTAGTGGCGGTCGTGGGGGCTCCCAGGGGAGCCGTTCCGCCGTGATGGTCGAGGCATGGCCTTGGCGTCAGCTTTGCAAGCCACGAGCAGCTCGAGAAGGCGGTCGAGGAGTACCTCGCCGTTTCCACGAGGGAGGCCGAGGCCCTTCACGGGTCATAGACCAGCAGAAGGGGGAGATAGCATCCCTCCGCCAACGAGTCGCCGAGCTGTCTCGGCATGTGGAAGACCTGCAGCTCCTGGGGGAGAGTTAGGCCTCTGCGAAGGCCATTTTTCTTTCTTTCTATACTTTTTTTACAATAATAAATAAAGAAAAAAGTCTTTTTTGGCAATTTCTTGCTCTCTGATGAGATCGTCGTTCAGTTCATAAAAGATGAAAAATCGTTTCTGTTTGAACCGATGGGGGACCTGGGTGGTCCCGTGGGCTTACGCGCTAAGTCATGGTCTCGTTTGGAGCGAGACAGGCTTTGGGCGATAAGATACAGGGATATTGTCCGGGATTTAGCAGTAGGGGGATTTCCGATTTTGTCTGGGGTTTTGGGCGGCCGTGTAGGGCCTGCCGAGGCCTTTAGGGATTTGCTAAAGGCGCAAACTTTGTGTCTGTTGGCGGTTTTGCACGTGCATTCTTCAAACTGGCCGAAGTTCTAGGGACTATTCGGAAGTCCTTCGGCTTTAATTGAGGTTTGTGTGCTTCAGTTTTTGCTGGGGTTATGCACTCCAGTTTTAGCCGGGGCTTTAGAATTCATCGCTAGGCGAGATTCGAGACTTGTTGCTCGGCCCAGCCGAGGTTCAGAGAATTAGAGGTTCCTAGGCCCTGCCGAGGTTCGGAGAATAGTTGCTTAGCCCCGAGGTTCAGTTGCTTGGCCCTGCCAAGGTTCGGAGAATTGTTGCTCGGCCCAGCCGAGGTTCGGAGAATTGTTGCTCGGCCCAGCCGAGGTTCAGAGAATTGTTGCTTAAATAGGTAACTCGGTCGTGCCGAGGATCAGTAAGCAGCCCTTGTTTTCCTTTAATTGAGGCTTTATGCATTAGCCGGGGCTTTAGAATTCATCGCTAGGCCCGATTCGGAGATGCTCGGCCCAACGAGGTTCAGAGAATTGTTGCTCGGCCCTGCCGATTTATTGTTGCTCGGCCGAGGTTCGGAGATAGTTGCTTAGCCCAGCCGAGGTTCGAGAATAGTTGCTCGGCCCCGCCGAGGTTCGGAGAATAGTTGCTCGGCCCCTGCTTAAATAGGTAACTTGGTCGTGCCGAGGATAGTAAGCAGCATCTGTTTCTTTTCATGATTTTTGGCGATATAATTTATGTGATTTATGTCATGAATATGAAACAACATGCCGACAAAAACTTAAGAAGGCGAGCTATAGAGGGCGTACCCTACTGATGATACTTGCGGAGGTTGTCCGAATTCCACGTCCGAGGGATGGATCTTCCGCTTAGATCTTGCAGCTTGTAGGTCCCGGGTCCGACGATCTCCACTACTTGGTAAGGGCCTTCCCAGTTTGGGCCAGCTTTCCTTGCTCCAGCGGTTTGGAGACAGATGCTTTTCGGAGAATGAGGTCGCCAGGCAAGAAAGCTTTCCCTTTGACTCTGGAGGCATGGTAGCGGGCCACTCTTTGCTGATAGGCAGCCATTCTGATCCGAGCTTTTTCTCTAATCTCCTCTACCAGGTCAAGGTTGGTGCGGAGCTGCTCATCGCTGGCTTCCTCCGAGTAGCTTTCCACCCGCAGAGAAGGGAGCCCTATCTCCACGGGGATGACGGCCTCTGTGCCGAAGGCCATTCGAATGGGGTTTCGCCTGTGGGTACTCTCGGGGTGGTGCGGTAGGCCCACAGGACATGGTGCAACTCGTCTGCCCACCTGCCTCGGGCTCTGGAGAGTCGAGCTTTGATCCCTTGAAGCAAGGTCCGGTTGGTTACTTCGGCTGCTCCGTTGGCCTGTGGATGCCCGACCGAGGTAAGGCGGTGGTGGATCCCGTGCTCCTCGCAGAACTGAAAAACTTCGGATTGTCGAATTGCCTGCCGTTGTCAGTGATGATAGTGTGCGGGAGGCCGAAGCGGCAGATGATGGACTCCATACGAAATCCTTGGCCCGAGCCTCGGTTATTTGTGCAACTGCCTCCGCCTCGACCCATTTGGTGAAGTAATCGATGGCGACGAATAAAACTTCCGCTGCCCCGTGGCGAGCGGAAATGGGCCGAGAATGTCCATTCCCCACTTGGCAAAGGGCCAAGCGGAGGAAATGGGGACCAGGCTGGCGGAGGGGAGCCTCTGAATACTTGAGTGCCTTTGGCATGGGTCGCAAGCTCGGACAAGGTCGTCTGCATCCTTTTGCATGGTTGGCCAATAGTAACCTTGACGCAGCACCTTGTGGCATAGGGACCGGCTCCCAGATGGTTGCCGCAAATCCCCTCGTGCACCTCCGAAGGGCATAATCAGCTTCAGATGGGCGGAGGCATCTGAGCAATGGCATAGAGAAGGACCGCTTGTAGAGCTGGTCATCAATTACACATAGTGGGTGGCTTGCAGCTTTAGCCTTCTAGCTTCTCTTCGATCGGCCGGGAGCGACCCTTCTTTGAGGTACTTCAGGATGGGGTCGAACCATGATGGTTCGGCCTCAACTTGCATCACTCGGTCGGCTTCCGCGATACTAGGTCTCTCCAAGATCTCCAGGTGGAATTTTCGCTCGGCGTCCATTGATTCCGCAGTCGCCAGCCGAGATAGTAGGTCGGCACGGGCATTTTCAGATCTAGGAATCTGAATGATCTCAAATTCGGGGAAATGGGAGAGTAGGCTCCGAACCTCTTGGAGATATCGGATCATGTTCGGTTCCCGAGCCTCAAACTCCCCTCGCACGTGACCTGCCACCAGCTGGGAGTCGGTGAAGGCATTCAGTTTCTCCACCTTAAGGCTGCGGGCGATCGGAGACCGGCAGCAGGGCTTCATATTCAGCTTCGTTGTTGGAGGCCGGGAAGGAGAAGCGGACGCCATATTCAAAAGTCGCCCCCTCCGGGCTGGTGAGGACCAAGCCGCACCGGAGCGATGGGCGTTGGATGACCCGTCGACATGGAGGAGCCACCGGGCACCAGATTTTGGTTTCTCGGGGAGTCGGGTGGAGCCGTCCTCCGGGATGGTACACTCGAGGAGGAAGTCGGCTAGCACCTGAGCTTTGATGGCCGGGCGAGGCTGAATTGGATGTCATGCTCGCTCAGCTCGACGGCCCACTTAGTCATTCTCCCTGATGTCTCCGGGCGGTGGACCACCGCCTTGATGGGTTGGTCAGTCAGGACTGTCACAGAATGCCTGGAAGTATGGCCGCAACTTCCGAACTGAGGTGATCAAGGCCAACACCATCTTCTCAATCCGGTATACCTGTCTCCGTCACGGAGCAGTTTGCTGACATAATAAATCGGCTTCTGGACCTTGTTTTCTTCTCTGACCAGCACCGAGCAAACGCACCTTCGAGACAGCCAGATACAGGAACAATGTCTCCCCAGGATTTGGACTGCTGAGGAGGGGGAGAGCCGAGGTACTTCTTGAGATCTTTGAATGATTTTTGACACTCGGGGGTCCACTGGAAATTCTTAGCCGACCCGAGAGTTTTGAAGAAGGGGAGGCATCTTTCGGCGGAGCGCGCACGAAGCGGTTAAGCCGCTATCCTCCCGTTAGGCGCTGGACTTCTTTAATAGATGCCGGGGGCGCCATCTGCTGGAGAGCTTGAATCTTCTGGGGGTTAGCTTCGATACCCCGCTGGGAGACCATGAAGCCGAGGAACTTCCCAGAGTTAACGCCGAAGGCGCACTTAGTTGGATTGAGCTTCATCTGATATTTGCGGAGTGTCGCAAAGCTCTCCGAGAGATCCTTGACGTGCTGTGATGCTTCTTTGCTTTTGACCAGCATGTCGTCGACGTATACCTCCATGTTCCGGCCGATTTGTTCCTTGAAACTTTGTTGACCAGCCTTTGGTAGGTGGCTCCTGCATTTTTAAGACCGAAAGGCATAACACGGTAACAGTAAGTACCTCGGTCGGTTATGAAGGCGGTCTTTTCTTCATCTTCGGGGGCCATCCGGATCTGGTTGTAGCCGAGTAGGCATCCATGAACGTCAGCATTTGGTGACCCGAGGTGGCATCCACAAGTTGATCAATTCGGGGGAGGGGAAGCTGTCCTTCGGGCATGCTTTGTTGAGGTCGGTGAAGTCGATGCAGATCCGCCACTTGCCGCTCGACTTCTTACCATGACGACATTTGACAGCCAACTTGGGTAATTCACCTCCCGAATGAAGTTTGCCTTGATGAGTTTATCAACCTCCTCTTCAATAGCTCTCTGCCGCTCTGGGCGAAACTCCTCTTCTTTTGCTTGACGGGCCGGTACATGTCCCGTTAAGGCGGTGGACGAGAACTTCGGGGCTGATTCCTGGCATGTCGGAGGCGGACCAAGCGAAAACATCGGCGTTGCTTCGGAGGAAGTCGATCAGCTCCTGCCGGGATTCGCCTTTCAGCAGCGACCCGATCTTTATGGTTCGGTCGGGACGAGCCTCGTCCAGTGGTACTTCCTCCAGTTCTTCGGCTGGTTCTCCTCGTTGCTCGGCGAATTCCTCCCGAGCGTCCAGCCCATCAACTTCAGGCATTCTGGACTGAAGGCTGGTGACAAACACTGCCGAGCCATAGTTTGGCTTCCCCGGACAACACCAACTCCTCGCCCGGTGGGGAATTTCATAGATAGGTGTGGGATGGAGACAACGGCTTTGAGACATCAGGCCGGGTCTTCCAAATATCGCATTGTAGGCGACCTGAGCTTAGTCACTAGGAAGTCCGTGTGAACAGTGGCCACAAGGGGCCAGGTTCCTGCCCGAACCGTTAAGTTACGACCCCCTCTGGGATGATAACGTCGCCTGTGAACCCCATTAGGGTGGAGTCCACGGCTCGGAGGTTTTCCATGAGCAATCTCATCTTGGCAAACACATCGAGGTACAAAACATTCACGGAGCTTCCACTATCAACGAGGATCCGGCTTACATCGTAGTTATTTAAATTGAGGGATACAACCTAGTGCGTCGTCATGTGGGAATTGTATCCCTTGGAGATCATCGTCGGAGAAGGAGAGCTCACCCGTTCGCTTTCTTTGGCCGAGCCTTCATCATCATTTCTAGAGCTCGAGCCACCGGCTTCTTCAATCATGTTGATGTGGCCGATTACGGGCGGATTTGGAGGAGGAGGCTGCTGAAGCTCGGGCTGGCGATCACCCCCTTGTCCTGGCTCGGGCGCCCTCCTGAACTGGTTCAGTCGGCCCCGTTGGATCAGCCTCTCAATCTCATTCTTCAACTGCCAGCATTCCTCGTGTCGTGGCCATGCTCCCGGTGATAGCGGCAGTATTTGGTGGGGTCCCTCCGGTTGGGTTCCCTCGGAGAGGAGCTGGTCGGGGGAGCTGGCGCTCTATCTCCATGAGGATTTGTGCCCTGGGTACAGTGAGTGGAGTGTACCGTCGAATCGCCTGGGCGGGCTCCGGGAGCGATTTCTCGCGGCGGCGGGGGAGCTCTTTGGCGACGAGGCGGGCTTGGCTGACGGACGGCCGGTGCCTATCGAACCTTTAGGTTCTTTCTTCTTCGCCAGCTCGGCGGGCAGCTCTCCGTGATTCTTCGACCCTGGCGTATTTATCTGCCAGGGCCATCATATCGGAGAGGTTCGGGGGGTAGCTGACCTCCATCGCCAGGTAGAAGTCGCTCTCCTTCAAACTCCCCCTGCTAGGGCGGACATAGCCACCTCATGATTAAGGTGGTCCACCTCCAGCATGGCCTTGTTGAAACGGCCAAGGTAATTTCTCAAGGACTCCCCCTCTCTCTGCTTAACTTCAGAGAGGGAGTCGGATCTCGTCAGTGACGGCGGCTACTGACGAACTGGCCAATAAAAAGATGGCTCAGCTCGTCGAATGAATCAACGGAACCTGGTTTCAAGGCGTTGAACCAGGTTCGGCAGATCCTCTGAGGGTGGAAGGGAAGGCGCGGCAGAGGATCGCGTCTGATGCTCCGTGGAACATCATTATTGACCGGAAGCTACTGAGATGATCATCCGGATCAGAAGAGCCATGGTAGGGCTCGATGGCGGGTAGCTTAACATGGGAGGGAATCACTTCCTCCATGATCCCTTTGGAGAAAGGGATGCCCTGCTCTGCCTTGGGCTGAGGCGGATGGGCCTGCTTGGCGGCGTCCAGCTCCTGACGCATCTCCCAGAGTTGTCGGCGGATCTCCTCTTCAGATGTAAGAGGAGGAGCCAGGTGAGGAGAGTGCGGGGATGGCGTCGAATCATGGCGGAGAACACCGGAGAGAGGGACCGGGCTCGCGAGATCTAGGAGGTGGCCGTGGGACTGGTTTGTCCCCCTTGGGTCGGGTGGGGGGTCCGCGGCTCCATGCGGACCAGAAGAGGAGGTGGCCGGAGAGAAAGGGGTTGCGGCCTCCTCAGGAAGGCGTGAAGCAGGGGCGGTTGCGAGGCGCTCCTGAACCAGATGGGTCAGGGCTTGGACCTGCTGGACCAGCGTGGCGAACTGATCCTGGGTCATCGGGAATAGCTGGCGTGACGGGGTCTCAACTGGCGGCGGCTGCGGCGCCGCGTTGCTTGTCGGATCAGGTCTTTGGGAGACGACCTGGTCCTGGGCTTCAGAGGTTGCTCTTCTTTGATTAGCCATTGGAGAGGTTCTATTCCAGATCGAGATCCTTCTATTTTAAGTTTTAATGGGACTTGAGGGCCCTTCCTAGCGCCAATCTGTTGCCACTGGGATCTGTCCTCCGACTCGGGCACGATGGTCTCCTGATCTGGGCTTCCTCCTGGCGGACCTGCACAGAAGTCCTCACGCGAGAGGCGTTGGGGGAAGACCCTCCGACGTTCAAGTCAGTAGGGATCGACGATCAACAAAAATGAGGAGAAGGATCTCTCTGGGGAGTCCCTCCAGGGGGCCAATCGGGAGCTCTAGGGGAGCACCGATGAGCAGTGAAGGAGCAAGAGAGTGAGTTAGAGTGAGAGTAAGCTAGTAAGCCAGGGGCTGTGTGCGCATACCTGAGAGAATCTGGGAGCGTCATATTTATGGGTAATCACCTGGATCTTGAGCGCCTTCTGGAAGGTTCGAAGGTTGTTAGGATACGGAGATGACTCGAATCAAGCTATTGTAAGGCCGGTGGGATCCGTATCTTGTTCGTTGAAGGATCGATGGCTGGGAGGGCTCTCTGATGGCTTGAGATCTGATGAGTGCGTAGGGTCTAGGCCGTTATTGTAGATCCTAGGCCACTCCTCGATATGATTCTTTGTTTGGGATTCTGTTACGCTAGGCCTGGGCTCTCCCGCATCGGGTTCCACGGAGGTGTGTGTCGGCCATGAATTGCTCGGGGGTTACTCGGAGAACCGAGCTATGGGTAGCTCGGGGAGAACCAAGCTATAAAAGTTCGGGGAAGCCGAGCTATGGGTAGCTCGGGGAAGCGAGCTATGGGAAGCTCGGGGAAAGATGAGCTATGGGAAGCTCGGGAAGCCGAGCTAAGCTCGGGGAAGTCGAGCTATGGGAAGCTCATGGAAGCCGAGCTATGGGAAGCTCGGGGGAGGCGAGCTATGGGAAGCTCGGGGAGGCTGAGCTATGGGAAGCTTGGGGAAAGCCGAGCTATGGGAAGCTCGTGGAAGCCAAGCCATGGGAAGCTCGGGGGAAGCCGAGCTATGGGAAGCTCGGGAAAGTCGAGCTATGGAAAGCTCGGGGAAGAGCCGAGCTATGGGAAGCTCGGGGAAGAGCCGAACTATGGTTGCTCGACCCGTTGGATCATATTAGTTAGCTCGTTCTTTATGGGCATAATGGGGGGATGGGGCTGATCCTAGTCCCTTCGCACGGTTATCAACGCAATGGCGATTTTACCCCTCAACACTTAAATATTAAAGGCTACACTGATGTAGATTGGGTTTGTTGACCCAATTAGTGGTTTTGATGAATAACAAAAACCATATGAATATATTTCTTATGTTACTAATGATTTTGATTAAGTTTTTTAGGAATTTAAATGTTTATCCAATCAAAATCTAAGAAAAATTGAGTTTAAATCGTTGTTTAGCATCAAATGTCAAGTTTCAGCATTAAAGCCGACTCTAGAAGTATTAAAGCCGACTCAATAGTTTGGCCGACTCCTGCAGAAATTAGACTCTAATCGAAAGCCAGCTCTAGAAGTATTAAAGCCGACTCAATAGTTTGGCATTTATGGCACGGATTAGAGCCGACTCATGCAGAAATTAAACTCTAATCGAATCATTTCTGTGTCAGATTAGAGCCGGACTCCTTCAGAGAATTAGAGCTGACTCTAATGGTTATACAGAGAGTGATTTTTTCCTGCATTCTCTAGAGCCGACTCCCATACGAGAAGTGTCGACCCCTCAAAAAGCTAGAACCAACTCCGCAACGAGCAAAAGTTTTATTTTGAACATCCCGAGTTAGAGCTGACTCTAGGTCTTATTAGAGCTGACTTTAATCTGTTAGAGATGGATTTCAAAAGTATCATAGATGACTCCAGAGCTTATCTTTTCTCTAGCAAATCTCAATGGCTCTTTTCTCTTTCGTGCTAAACACCCCCTCAAGTACTTTTAATGGCTAGTTTTTATCTAAAAATGGGTTTAGAAGAGATTATAAAAGGAGAGCCATTTTGAGATGATGAAAAAGCAAGAGAATAGAAGTAAAAAATTAAAAAGGCAAAAGTTCAAATCTGAAATCCTTTTGTTTGAAACAGAGCTTAGAGAAATCCAAAGCATTCAAAAACCAACCTTGAAGGATTTCTATCAAATCAAATGGAGAAGCAAAGAGCCCTAGTTCTTCAAAAGCCTCTACATCAATGATTCTTCCAAAGTTTCAATCCTATTTAAGGAAGATTGTCTCAGAGGAATAGAGAAAAGAAGAAAAGAAGAAAAGCCCAACTTTAGAAATATTCTAAATTAGTCTCTTCTATTTGTATCTTGATTATATTGTCTTATTTGCTCATTTGAGGAGCTCTATATCTGTTGTAACCTTACTCTTATTATATTTGGTTACTGATTCAATCAAGAAAGGCAGATCAGCCTTGTTCAAGCTAGAAAGCTTGGGATAGGTTTTATGCTAATGAATCTGTGAAAACCAGCTTGGTTTGTTGTGATCTCGTTGTAAAACAATAAGTTTGAGTTCTGAGCTTGGAAAACAACTATGCTGTAATTAGGATGATTAAAGTATGGGCCCAAGAGTTGCTTGGGAGTAGATGTAGGTGTAGCTAACATCGAACTACTATAAATTTTTTGTGTTTATCGTGCTTGTCTCTTTCTCTCTACTCTATCTTGTACACTTTGTGTTGCATTTTTGCACTACACTCATTGCATATATCCTTGTGCACTATCACGTTGTGAAATTATTTTTAAGCATCAAAATTTTTAAAAACCCAATTCGTCCTCCCCTTGGGTTGCCATCTGGGCCAACAATTGGTATCAGAGCTAGTGCTCATCCTTCATGATCTAACAATCAAGAGCTAAAGATCCAAATGGCAGCTCATACTGGTTCTTTTTTTTCTGAGGGACAATTCATAAATCGTTCACCTTTGTTTAATGGCATAAAATTTTCATATTGGAAAGCTAGAATCAGGATATTCATTCAAGCTTTAAACTATATTCATTCAAGCTTTAAACTATGATTTATGGAGTGTTATTATCAATGGTCCTAGCACTCCCATATACTTAGTAGATGGATCCATTATTTCTAAGCCCGAAAGGGATTGAAATGAGAATAATAGAAAAATGGTCTAGCTCAATGCTAAGGTCATGAATGTCTTACACTACTCCTTGAATGCAAATAAATTTAATAGAATATTACTTACATCTCAACCAAGAAGATATGTGATAGGTTGAAAGTTACCCATAAGGGAACCAACCAAGTTAAAGAGTCCAAGATTAACATTTTTATGCATAAATATGAACTCTTTAACATGGATCAAAATGAGTCCATGACTTGTATGTACACTAGATTTACTGATATAGTGAATGGATTAAAAAGTCTTGGAAAGACCTATACTAACTTTGAGCTTGTTCAAAAAATTCTTAGGTCGCTTCCAAGAGCATGGAAAGCAAAAGTGACAACAATCCAAGAAGCCAAAGATCTCAACAATTTACCTTTGAAATAGCTTCTTGGATCACTCATGACCCATGAACTCACTAACATCTTGAAGAAGATGTGAAGAAGAAAAGGACAATCGCATTAAAAGCTACTGAAAAGGAGAAGAGCAGCAATGAAGAAGAAGATGAAGATGATGATGACACCACTCTTTTTATAAAAAAGTTTAAGAAATTAATGCAAAGGAGGCCATTTTACAAAAGAAAACTTGATGTCAAAATGGAAGAAGATAAGGAAAAGGATAAGGAAAAGGAGAAGAATCCCATGATATGCTATGAATGTAAGAAGCCCGAACATTACAAATCCAAATGTTCTCAGCTTAAAAAGGAATATAGAAAGAAGAAAAAAGTGTACATTGCAACATGGAGTGACAGTGATGAATCTTCATATGAAGATGAGCAACAAGAAGTTGCCAACATATGTCTTATGGCCAATGAAGAAGAGGTAAGTTCTGAAAGCCCTATTTATGATTATATTTTTGATAAACTTTATAATGCTTTTAATGAATTGCTGAATGATTTTAAAGTTTTAAAAGCAAAGAACAAGGTTTTAAAAAATAAAAATCTAAATCTTTTCAAAAAGAAAGTTGAATTTACCATTGAATTTGAAAAGCTAAAATCTTAAAAAAAAATTTGGAAAGAGAGAAAAATTAGTTTCTGTTGAAAATTAAAATTTAAAAAATAAAGTTAAAAAATATAAGAATATTGTTAATAAATTTACTTATAGCTCAAAAAGACTTAATTTACTTTTAAACAATCAAAGAGCTATTTTTGATAAGGTCAGTTTGGAATACAAACCACATAAGAAACAAAAACTTCTTAACAATTTCTTTGTAAATAAATTGATTGAAAATGATATTTTCTATTTTTGTTGTGGTAAGAAAGGTTATAAATCCTATATTTGCAATCATAAAATATTTCATACTGATTATAAAGGTAAATGATTTGGGTTCCAAAAGAAACTATATTTGCTGTTACTAACCATGAAGGACCTAAGAAGGCTTGGGTACCTAAACATAAGATGTAATTGCTTTGCAGACGTGTCTTACAGCCAAAGGATTAAAAAGAAAATGATATCTTGACAATGACTGCTCAAGACACATGACGAATGACAAAGATCAATTCATTACCCTTGAGCTAAAAGAGGTGGAGTGGTGACATTTTAAGATAATGATCAAGGTCACATCATGGGTATTAATAAAATTTAGATCACCTCATTCATTTTTATTAAAAATATTTTATATGTTGATGGCTTAAAATATAATTTGATTAGCATTAGCCAACTATACGATAAAGGTTTAAAGTTTCTTTTGAAGCATCTATTTGCATGGTATCTAATCCCATTGATATAGCATTATCTGTGTTAAAAATAGAAATGACAATGTATACTTAATTGACTTGGATAATTGATCTACAAGGAACCATTGCCTAATTGCTGATAATGCTAAGGTGAATGAGATTGGATGGCTATGGCATCGTAGATTAGGTCATGCAAGGACACACTTGATTTCAAAAGTGCTTAGAATGGATTTGGTTAAAGGTCTTCCAAAATTAGATTTTAAAAATAATAGAGTTTGTGATGCATGTTAATTTAAAAAATTATTGGATGATAGCTATGCAAGAAGAATTGAATCAGTTCATTAGGAATAATGTATGAACCTTAGTTGATAGACCCGTAGATTATCCAGTTATAGGATCTAAATAGGCATTTAGAAATAAGTTAGATGAAGATGGTACTATTGTTAGAAATAAGGCTAGACTAGTTGCAAAGAGATATAATTAGAAAGAAGGTATCGATTTTGATAAAACATTTGCACGCATTGTTAGATTAGAAGCCATAAGGTTATTATTATATTTGCATATTGCATGAACATTAACTTATTTCAATAGCTATAAAATTATATTTTTAAATAATTTTATAAATAAGAAAGTTTATATTGAACAACCACCTGATTTTGAAGATCATAAATTTTTAAATCATGTTTTTAATTTACACAAGGCACTTTATGGTTTAAAATAGAAACCTAGAGCTTGGTATGATAGACTTGTAAATTTTTGATTTAAAATAATTTTTTTAGAGGTAAATTAATAAAATCCTATTTTTAAAAAGAAAAGAAAATGATTTATTAGTGGTATAGATTTGTTGATGATATAGTATTTGGTGCTATTAACAATATTCTTTGTCAAGATTTTGCTAAGTTAATGCAGGAAAAATTTGAAATGAGCATGATGGAAGAACTAAACTTCTTTCTTGGACTTCAAATAAAACAAGAAAGAGAGAGAATTTTTATTAACCAAACAAAGTACATAAAAAAATTCTTAAGAAGTTTGGTATGAAAATCGTCAAACCTCTTGGTATACCAATGAGTCCTTCATGCAAACTTGACAAAGATGAAGATGGTAAGAAAGCATATCAAAAGCTTATAAAGGTATGATTGGTTCTCTACTCTATTTAACAGCTAGTAGACCTGATATTATGTTTGTTGTATATTTATGTGCTGATATGTTCCTAGGAAATCTTACTTAATTTTTTTTAGATACTTAAGTAAAACAAAAAATGTAGGATTATGGTATTCTAGAGACTCATCATTTGATTTAATTGCATATTCTGATCTAATTTGCTAGTTGTAAACTAGATAGGAAAAGCACGAGTGGTGCATGCCAATTCTTAGGTAGTAACTTAATCTCTTTGTTTAGAAAAAGAAAAATTCAATTGTATTATCAACTACTAAAGCTAATATGTTGCAACTAAAAGTTGTTGTGCTCAAATCCTTTGGATTAAGTGACAACTTGAAGATTATGGCATTGCACTTGATAAAATTTCACTTAGGTGTGATAATACTAGTGCAATAAACCTCACCAAAAACCTAATTCAACATTCTAGAACTAAGCATATTGAAGTTAGACACTATTTCATTAGAGAACATGTTGCTAATAATGATGTTTGTCTTGATTATGTGTCTACTAAAGAACAATTAGCTGATATATTTAAAAACCCACAAGTGAAGAGAGATTTTGTTGTCTTATAGAAGAATTAAGTATTTGTGATCAATTAGAATAGATTTGAAGCTCCTAAGAATGATTATCTAGATTTTAATCCAATTTTTTTAAAAAAAATTATGTTTCTAAGGAAAATCATCTAGATATTTGAATCTTGTAATCCCCCATGTTTTAAGAAAAAATTATCTAGAGTTTTAATCATGGCTTGACAAGTTTGAGACTTTGATACTCTTATTTTTACTGAAACTATTGTGGAGCCGACTCTATTGAACTTGGAGTTGACTCTAAGATCAGATAGCCTTCTATTTGCTCATTAGAGCTGACTCTAATTACTGCAAGAGCCGACTCTATTTTGAGTGCTGACTGTTGTATCGGTTTAAAGCCAACTCTATGCTTTGCGGGAGCCGACTCTAAGTGATCCTCAGTATATATTTTTAGGGCAGAGCTGACACTTTTTAAACCAAATCGACTCTAAATCGTTCCAAACTCTCCTCCACTCCACTCCACTCAATCTTTCAAATTTTCTTGATTTCAACTTTCCTTGATCTCTAATGGCACCCAAGCGCCATGCATCCTCCATTGGAGTCGCCGTCACCATTGGTAGACAATCCGTGCATCATCCGATGAGGCATCCTTTCCGAGCATGCCATTGACTTCTTCTTCCTCCACTTTGGGCACCATTCCTACTTCACCCTCTCCTTAAATAGATTTCTTGGCTAAAAAAGCAATTACAATGGGAAGAAAGGTAGATTTCTACTTCCTTGACCTAAAAGGTTTTACATTGAGAGACTTTTAAGAAATATGGGTTGGAAAAAAGTTTGTTCATTAGATGTTCCTACCTACCCTACCCTTATGAGAGAATTCTATAACAATGTTAGTAGAGAAGATGGTGGTTTAGTAAGCTATGTGAGAGGCACTCAAGTTCACATAACTTCCAAAATTTTAGAGAATACTTTAAAAATGCCTGTTACTCGTTTTACGGCCACTCACCTCATTGATAGATATGATGCTTTGTCAAGAATGTTGGAGAGAGAGGTTACTGAATTTGAAAAAATATTAGTAAATCAGTTAAGTTTGGAGCTAAGGTTGTTACATAATATTATAATATAATTTTATTTTTAAAAACTGAAAGATTTGAGTACGTTTCTGAAAGAGTTGTAGCAATCATGGATTGTGTGCTAAATGAATATCCAATCAATTTGATGAGGATGATGATTGGATATATGGCTGAGGCTGGGACAAATAAGAGATCCGTCCTACCCTATGAAATGGTTTTGACACTGGTTTTTAGGAGCTAAAGGGTACACATTCTAGACAATGAGCCTCAAAAATAGTTAAGGCACACTGATTATTTCAATATTTCTACTCTACACCGCATGGGATTCAGAAAATAAATGGTCAGTGGCAAAGAAGGAGATAGTCTGATATGCCAGTGCCATTTAGAGGAGTCAGGGATGATGATGACGACATTAAGAAGGTCCCTAAGCCTTCAGCACCTGCACCTAGATGCTCTGCTCCTTGACCATCTGTTCCTTCACCTAAATTGAGTTCTTCATCTGCTCCACCACCGACAGCATCTTTTGGACCCTCCTCTGCTTTTTCTGCTGAGCAAGTTGCATAATTTAAAGAGATAATAAATGTTGCACTTGCTGAGCAAGAGGAGAGGATTAAAGAAAATTTTTGGGATTAGCTTCTGGGTATAAGGTAGCTAGTTTACATTTTGGAAGAGAAGATAGAGAAGATTGAAAAGTCAATCAATACTTCGGCTGATGGTCTAAAATCAGAGTTACAAGTTATTTTTGATAAGATCAGAGGTATTAGTGATGATTCAGATACTTACTCCAAATATAATGTAGAGCTTTAAGGCAGAATTGATGTAGCTATTTCCACTATTGAGAAGTTATTGAATAAATTTTGAAGACACAGAAGGATGGATGGGACAAATCTTGGCAGAATTGAAGAGACTTCTAAGAGTTAAATTAAAGTGAAAGATCCCTTCCTTTTCTACTTATCCAACCAAGCCAATCCAATCCAAGTCAATCCAATCAACCAACCAATCAATTTATTTTAGTTTATATTTAGAAATCTATAGTTAGAATATTGTAGTAATCCTAGCTTGTATTTAGGATTTTAACTGAAAGCTATACTATGATGTTGTTTTATATTTGACTTTACTTTGTTTGTATTTCACTTGACATGTACTTGGTTTTATGTAATCAATAAAAAGTATGGAGTTTTTATATCTTAATGAAAGTTCTGGGATATCTCTAAAATTATTGTCTTCTTATGTCATTCTGTGATATTGATTCTAATTTGGTTGAATTGTATTTTATCCTGAGCAAGGACTGCCCTATGCTTTCGTAATTTTTTGTTGATGACAAAAAAGGGAAAGAGTTGTATATGCACATACATAGGGGGCGCAATTACTCAGGGAAAGCTTATTTAATTTGAATGACTTGAATTGATAAATTTGAATTGTATGAATCATTAGATAAAATTTTAAAATTATGAAATAGCTGAGCTAAATATTTGGAATAAAGTTATTAAAATTCTATTGACTATTATTCTAATTGAAAAGTTATTTAAGCTAAAGTTTAAAATGTAATTTTATATGCATATACTCAGTATTTTTGTCATCATCAAAAAGGAGAAGATTTTGACCCAATTAGTGATTTTGATGAATAACAAAAATCACATGAGTATACTTCTTATGTTACTAATGATTTTGATTAAGTGTTTTAGAATTTAATTATTTATCTAATCAAAATTCAAGAAAAATTGAGTTTGAATCTTCTAGTGTCAAATGTCATTTCAGCAATTAGAGATGACTGTAGAAGTATTAGAGCCGACTTTGGAGCGTATCGGAATAGTTTGGCATTTTTGGCACGGATTAGAGCTGACTCCTGCAGAGATTAAAGCCGACTTTAATCGAAAGATAGAGAGTCTCATTTTTGCGTCAGATTAGAGCTGACTCTTGCATAGAATTAGAGCCGACTCTAATAGTTATACAGAGAGTATTTTTTGGGGCTTCATTAGAGCTGACTCCCGCATTCTCTAGAGCCGACTCCCGCATGAGAAGTGTCGACCTCTCGAAAAGCCAGAGCCGACTCTAATCTATCAGAGATAGATTTTAAAAGTGTCAGAGATAGATTTTAGAGCTTGTCTTTTCTCCAATAAATCTCAAAGCTCTTTTCTCTTTCATGCTAAACACATCCTCAAGTACTTTTAACAACTAGTTTTCATCTAAAATGGATTTAGAGGAGATTATAAAAGGGGAGTCATCCAACCGTTTTGAGATGACGAAAAAGAGAGAATAGAAGTGAAAAATCAGAAAGACAAAAGTTTAAATCCAAAAGCCTTTTATTCAAAACCGAGTTTATAGAAATCCAAAGCATTCAAAAGTCAACCTTAAAGGATTTCTATCAAACCAAAAGAAGAAGCAAAGAGCCCTAGTTCTTCAAAAGCCTTTACATCAACGATTCTTTCAAAGCTTCAATCCTATCTTAAGGAAGATCATCCCAGAGGAATAGAAGAAAAGAAGAAAAGCCCAACTTCAGAAATCTTCTAAATTAGGCTCTTCTATTTCTATCTTGATTATATTGTCTTATTTGCTCATTTGAGGAGCTTTATATCTATTTTAACCTTACTCTTATAACATTTGGTTACTGATTCAATCAGGTGATTGAATTAGGAAAGGTAGATCAGCCTTGTTCAAGCTAAAAAGCTTGGGATAGGTTTTGTGCTGATGAACCTGTGAAAACCAGCTGGGTTCATTGTGATCCCATTGTAAAACAATATGTTTGAGTTGTGAGCTTAGAAAACAACTTTGCTATAATCAAGATGATTATAGTATGGGCCCAAGAGTTGCTTGAGAGTGGATGTAGGTGTAGCTAATACCAAACCACTATAAATTTCTTGTGTTTATCGTGCTTGTCTCTCTTTCTCTCTACTCTATCTTGTACACTCTATTTTGCATTCTTGCACCACACTCATTGCATATATCCTTGTGCACTATCACTTTGTGAAATTATTTTTAAGTGCCAAAATTTTTAAAAATCCAATTCATCCCTCCTTAGATTGCCATCTAGGCCAACAGGGTTGGAAGCATTACAGAAAGAAAGTCTACATCCAGGTATTTTACTTTTGTTGGAGGTAACTTAGTCATTTGGAGGAGTAAAAATCAGCAGGTGGTTGCATTATTTAGTGTAGAGGTTGAATTTCGTGGCATGGCCAAAGAACTTTGTGAGCTTCTTTGGTTAAGGGAATTGTTAAAAGAAATTGGCTACTCATCTGGACCCGCTATGAAATTGTTTTGTGACAATAAAGCCATTATAAAAATTTTACAAAATCTAGTTCAACATGATAGGACCAAACATGTTATTGTATATCGACATTTTATCAAAGAAAAGCTTGAGGCAAAGGTAGTTCAATTTTCATTCATAAAATCAGAGGAGCAATGGTAGACGTTTTTACAAAAACTATCTCAAGTAAGGTGTTCTACAGCTCTCTAGACAAGTTGTGCATCGAAGACATCCATGCACCAACTTGAGGAAGAGTATTGCATGAGCTGTCACTTTGGATTGACCATTAGAATCATGGAATTAGAATCAATCACTGGAGCTAACACTTGGGATCGACGGCTAGAATCATGGAATTAGAATCAACCATTGGTTACACTCAATCAATCCGACAAATTATGTATCACCATTATCCTAGCCTGGACTTGTGTAAATAGTTGTTTCTTTCCAAAGTTAGCAGCCTTATATTTACTATAAGAAGAAAAACTTATATCCAGAAATAGGATCAATGGAAATACAATACCATTTCAACAACTACTTCACAAAATCTTTGATATAATGTTTAGTCAATCTTTCATTACTACATTTTGTCAATCTTCATCTTCTCCGAACAATATTCGCTGCCAACTACACTTGGTCTAATTGATTGCTCACCTATCCAGCTAGATGGAGGTGAAGATTACAAGATGGAGGTTCTTACCTTCCATGTGTACATCCTGTCGGTCTCCATCTCCCTTACTCTCGGTGTTCATCATCTATCTGATCTAAGGGTTTGTTCAACATTGTATCCCACATTGATCCCTGTTGTCTATTATTGCTTTTCTTAATTGATTACCTAGGGTGATTTAGCTGCTTGAGACTACAACTGTCCATAATGCTTATAAATGACTTGCTAGATCATTGGACTCCATGCTAGAGTATTCTAGTAGAACCATTTGATTGTTGCCTTAGTATTGTCAAGAAGCAGTGTTTTAAGTCTATTATTGCTTTTCTTAATTGATTACCTAGGGTGATTTAGCTGCTTGAGACTCAACTGTCCATAAATGCTTATAAATGACTTGCTAGATCATTGGACTCCATGCTAGAGTATTCTAGTAGAACCATTTGATTGTTGCCATAGTATTGTCAAGAAAGCAGTGTTTTAAGTACTATTGCTCATATTGAATTTAGGACTGATGTCATATCTTAGATTTTACAAGGCATGTGATCTTTTATAATTTTTACATGGCATTATATTATTGAATGGGATACCTATCGGTGTAATGTAGCGTTCATTAGCATCTCAATAATAGCAGGGAGTTTGCCTGTAGGTAAGAATCCTTTTGCATGTTTTTTTTATGTATAGGTATGCAATTTTATGTTTTGCGCTTTATATTATAATAACGAATGGAACTGACCATGAATCATCTAGATTATGAATGGTCTTTGATGTGAGTTGTAGTGACAGAATAGATCTCGTCGACCTTAAATTAAGATTTAGAAACTTGACTCTTTCTGGATACCAATGCTTGTGAATAGACGTGCATCAAATATATATGTTGTGGTGGAATGAAAATCTCTAAGTTGAAAACTGTGTTTGGAAACCTCAACGATATAGTTTTGCGTTGAAAATTATTGTGTTTTTAATTTGATAATGCTGGTAAAGGGTTGCATTCAAACTAGTGT
Organism: Calamus simplicifolius; assembly: GCA_900491605.1. Classification (NCBI taxonomy): domain Eukaryota; kingdom Viridiplantae; phylum Streptophyta; class Magnoliopsida; order Arecales; family Arecaceae; genus Calamus; species Calamus simplicifolius. The sequence continues at coordinate 291,959 of UESW01001437.1, read as the reverse complement.
GAAAGAGAATTGCACATGGTGTGATTTACCATCATCTCATCTTCATCTTCTCTCTCTGGTTCTCTTCTCAGGCCCTCGTAGCTCCCCAACGACGACTAGGATGGAGCTGAGAGTCTATCTGCCTCCCCTTCCTCTACCTCTCGATCCTTTCCCTTTCTATCTGAGCCCTTCTCTTCAAGATTCAAATCTAGCGGATGCATACACTAGTTATCTCAAATCGGTTTTGAAATATTTGCAAAAGCTAAGGATTGCATTTTATTTGATGATCTATATATAATTAATAATAAAAATAATAAGAAGATTAAGAGATTTAATATCACAACTGAATTTTTTAAGTCACCGTATATTCTTAACACATGAGAAAAATCTCGCATATTTCTTCAACAATAAAATAACTTCGAACATGCCTACGATTTCTAGCCCACCATATAATTTTTAATTTAAAATAATTTAAAATTTATTTTTAATAATCACATTAATTAAAATAAAAATTAATCCAATTAATTTTTATGTGAAAATTAATTTAGAATTCTTAATTCTAAATTAATAATTAAACTTAACATATCATAAAGTTCACATAATTTAATGAAGCCATTCAGATAAATTAGGGACATTATAATTTTAAGCTTCAATAATTTTAATATTTAATTAATAATTTAAGTAAAATATTAAAATTATTAATTTAAATTACTCTATAAAAATTTAGAACTGCACTTTCAAAATTATTAAATTAATTATATTCAAAAAGATTTAAATTGTCCATTAATATAGTCACCACATATAATTCAATCCTCCATAATGATTCATAATTAACCTCTTTAATTATATCTTTCTCCAAAAGTATCATTGATTCTATAATGAATAATATATTTATGATCTAATCATAAATTGAGCACTCTTATTTAAGAATGGATTTCATCTTTTATATTAATATTTTTGATTATTTATGTTATTATATTTTAATATATCAAGAATTTGATATCACAAAAAATATAATACAATAAATAGGAGTCTATTAATTACTTAGAATTAAGATCGATTTATATATGACCATCATTAATTTTGAATGCTCTGTTTTAACGATGAAATTTATTAGAGATTCATAATTAATCGCATTTCAGTCTTATATAATCAAATTATAAAGTGCTTTCATTCCGATAATCCCATTATCAACAATCCGGATAAGATCGTTTCATTCACAATGTAATGAACCACGCTAGTAATTTTAAATTAAAAATTTCAACTTTAATTCATAATTACGAATAGATTTAGATTATTTTACTTTAAATATTATCCTCTATATATAACACTTATATACAATATTTAAAGTCACAATTAAATAATCCAAAAATTTTTTTATTTATAAAGCATCAAACATGCATGCAAAAATAATATTAAAAAATTTCTCAAATTAATCAGCATAATAATAAATCTCATTTGTTTATGGCACATGTCCCAACAATCTTTCACTTACCCTAAAGTAAATGAGACATGTCTCTAAGTCTGATCCCTTCAAGATGTAGCTCAAAACCCTGAGCTGGTAATATCTTAGTAAACGGATCAGCTATATTGTTTGCAGATGCGATCTTCTCAACTGAAACATCACCTCTACTGACAATCTCTCACAAGATAAAATGTTCTACTATTATTATGGTAGAGTCTAATTGGTTCATGCATATCTGGAATTGCTTTCAAATTTTTTAAGAATTCACGAAGCCAGACTGCCTCTTTAGGTGCTTCACAAGCTTCTACATATTCAGCCTCTATGGTAGAGTTAGCAATGCAGGTTTGCTTGATGCTTCTCCATATAATGACTCCTCCCAAAGTGAATACTGCTCCAGAGGTAGACTTCCGAGAGTCTCTATCTGATTGAAAATTAGAATATGTATATTCAATAGGAATCAAATCCCTGCCAGAATATACCAGCATATAGTTTCTCGTCCATCTGAGATATTTGAGAATATGCTTAATCGCAATCCAGTGGTCCAATCCTGGGTTTGACTGGTATCGGCTAACCACTCCCACTGCAAAGCATATGTCGGGTCTTGTACACAACATTACATACATCAAACTGCCAACTGCTGAATCATAGGGAATCCATCTCATATCTTCTTTCTCTTGCGGTGTTTTAGGATTCTGCTCTTTAGAAAGATGAACTCCATGTCGAGTAGGTAAATTACCTTTCTTGGAGTTTTGCATTGCAAATTTGACAAGCACCTTGTCAATATACGATGCCTGAGATAACGGCAAAAGCCTATTCTTGCAATCCCTTATAATTTGAATGCTAGAATGTAGCTTGCTTCTCCCAAATTCATCATTTGAAAATTATTGGCTAGCCAGTTCTTTACTTTGAATAAAGATCCTACATCATTCCCAATGAGTAGAATGTCATCCATATAAAGAATTAAGAAGATCACTTTATTCCCTTCCATTTGCTTATAGATACAATGTTCACCTAAATTTTATTTAAAACCATAAGATTTTATGGCTTCATTAAATCTGATGTTCCAAAATTTAGAAGCTTGCTTAAGCCCATAAATGGACCTTTGTAATTTGAAGAATTTTTGCTTTGGCCTTTAGCTACAAAACCCTCTGGTTGGACCATATGAATAGTCTCTTCAAGATGGCCATTCAAAAATGCCATCTTGACATTCATTTGCCATATCTTATAATCATAATGAGCAGCAATAGACAAGAGAATTTGAATGAATTTTAGCATGGCTACTGGCAAAAAAGTATCCTCATAGTCTACTTCTTTTTGGATAAAACTCTTTGCCACCAACCTAGCCTTGAAAGTCTCCACATTTTTATCGGCTTCTCTCTTTCTCTTATAGATCCATTTGCATCCAATAGGTTTAACGCCTTTTGGTAGATCTACAAGCTCCCAAACTAAATTGGAGTACATTGACTCCATTTCGTGCTTCATAGCTTCCTGCCATTTCTGTTGATCAACATCCTCCGTTGCCATCTTGTATGTCAATGGTGTAGGGTTACGGAATTGAAATCCCAATCTCATTGGAATAAAATGGCAGCAAAAACAAAATAAATTTATAACCCACCAAGAATCACATGCGTTTCATAAAAACCGAAAGAAGGATAAACAAAAATATTACCTTTTGTTGATCAGTATGTAATCCTTCTGTTCTTGTGTTGGGTTTTCTCGGATCTTCAAAGGTGCTGCCTTTCAGAAAGACGATCACCCTCTACAAGTATCCACACACGAACGGACACCAAAATGGTTTTGAATGCTAGTTCAACCATTCCATTTTTCACAAAAATGAACCATGTTTTCAACTCTCTGTTTTCATTTTAAGGCAAAAGATATGACGCTTCAAAGCCCCAATCTTTCAAATGCCCAATCGACATGACCTTTCAAATGCCCCAAGACTCTAAAACGTATATCATATATATACAAGTCTGCTAGGAATTTTGGTTAACTAAGATTTTAATTGATATTTATTTAAAACTCCTTTTAAATAATAACAATTTAAATCCTTTCCTTACAAAATAAGGAATATATATTTTTAACCAAAAACTTTATGGATTATTTCCTTATCCAATAAGAAAATATAACAAATTAATTACTTGTCATAATTTAAATTACGAATTTAAATTTTCTCAAAATTAAACTCGAATCTAAATGACAACTAATTATTATTTGTAATTTAAAATAATCTCATCATTTTAAATTATATAGAGAGTAACAAATCGTAACCATTATTGTCCGTTCTTAGTGTGCGACCCTATAGGTTCAATTAACGTTGGCAGTAGGCCTAATCACATTTTGAACCTACAAGTCATAAGCGGCCTCTAGCAAGACATTATGACTACCCAAGTTAAATGAAAAGCTCATGTTCCGAGACAACCTTAAAGTAGCTATTAACATAATCCTTTTGTCACATGATATCTTGATAGAATATAAGGCATGGATAAAGTCAACCTTATATCTCTCTATCTTTAATTTCTCGAAACCCAATTAGACTGACTAAACAAATGATATTGATCTCCATCAATTCATTTGAGCATGGCCATGCATTTCTCAGTCTCAATCATCGAGGGGCCCAGAGATATCTCTCTTATAATAAGAGGGACAAATTCCATCTTAATCACTCACATCTCACTACATGATTCTTATTATGTTCAATCATAATCTTTATAATCATCCGGTTAAAGACAACGTTTGATTATGTCAAAACATAATATTCCTCATGTTGAGAACTATAGCAATCTCAGGTCTAAGGATTTAATGACACAACTACTAGAGATTAACTTATGACTTTGATCCATGTATTAATCTCAAGGCGGGTCTTGTCCAATATTTGTTCTCAACAAATACATATAAATTTGATTTGTATCTCATACACATATTCATCCCATGAATATCAATCAAATTTCATACTAATCTTAATTTATTGTTATTCCCACAACAATAACCGATTAGGGACATTTAGAATAATTCATAATATTATTCAAGGATATTATTATATAATAAACATGCAAATTATGATAATAGTAAATGCTCATAAATATTCAAAATATCATGTCCATACAATAGGCCTAGGGCACTATTACTAACAAATGGATCATCATTACTACCATCGGTGGCTGCAACTTGTGCTTCTCCGTATTGATGATAGTGGATGGGTAATTTTATTTTCCTCCCACTGCATCGTGATGGCAGTAATGTTTGATCTTCAGTAGTTAACAACTTTTATTGGTGTGGGGTTGATCTCATCAGCTAGTAACTCTTCCAGAACTACTTTACTTCTAGGTTTAAAGTCTGTCATATAGTTGTACTCGAGAAACATAGCATTTGTCGACACAAATACTTTGTTATCCTGAGCATAAAACAGACCTCCTCTCGCTCTCTTGGGGTACCCTACAAATATGCATACGTTCGAATGAGGTTCTATCTTCCCAGTCTTTCCCTTTAGCACATGGGCTAGACACCCCCATATACCGATGTGTCTCAAACTAGGTTTACGACCATTGCATAAATCTAAGGGAGTCTTAGGGATTAACTTAGATGGAACTAAGTTTAGAATGTATATAGCTGTTTATAGTGCATATCCCTAAAATGAGGTAGGTAAAGAAAAATAGCTCGACATTGATCATTCTTTAAATTTGTATGACTGCATCGAGGAGCTTCTTCGCTTGCCTCGCAGCCAACAAGCGTTCCACCATCCACACCAAAAGAAATGGTTGGAAGATGAATTGGATGAGTCTGTCAAGGTGTTGGACTTGTGCAGCACCTTGAGAGAAAAGCTAGTCACAATGAAAGAGCATGTTTAGGGCCTTCAGCTGGCCCTTCGAAGGAGAGACTCAACAAGTATGGAGAGCAAGTTGCACGACTTTATACGCTTTGGAAAGATGGCACAAAAGGATGTCGATCATTGCTTCAGATCATTGAAACAAATGCATAACAAATCTCTATCTTGTTCTGCTGTTGATAAGGATTCTGTTTCATCAATGGCACCACAGTTGTTGATGGGAGCGAGAGAGATTTCCATCTTTCTCCTCAAAAACATATTGCTCTTCTTTTCCATGTCAAGGCCAAAAACAAAGGCTACCAAGTGGTCTTTTGTTTCAAAAGCACTGCAGAAGAGGAAGGTGGCATGTGAGAATGGAGAATTTTCATGGTATGTTTCATATGACTGCATTTTCTGCAAAGATGCTGATGATGAGAAGGTACTGAAGGCACAAGATCAACTGGAGATGCTAAAGGATAAGGTGGAAGCTCTCGAGACTGAATTGGAATACCTCTACAGGGGGCTAATACAAAACAGAATTTCTCTTCTTAACATCCTAAGTCTTTAGAGATCTCATCAGCCCTTGTACCTATACAAACTCCATCACTAGCTTCCACATTTTTTAGGACTGGCTTTGGCTTTTTCTTACATTTTGTTATGTACATGAATTGAAATCTGAAAAGAGATTATACGTCCTTTTTAGGGACTTTTTTTTTAAACTATAGTTTCTTAGCTTCACAATATGGATGTGGAAGATCAACTATATTCTATCAAGTGAAATGGTTACTAATGTCCCGTAGAGGATTTTTGATTCCTAGTCTATGCTAGCTTCACTTGTCTGGATATGAAACTTTCTTATTTCTTTACCTCTTCGCATCAGTTTCCCATGGTTGGTCACACGAAATCAATAAAGTTTATATACAATTACAATAAGCATAACCGTCTACAGCCTAGATGATTGGCTTTGGGATACATTTCCCAACATCTCCCACTTGGACTAAAGCCAATTGGAATAGAATCTAATTCCCATTTTTCATTTACAATCATTGAACTCTTGGATTCCAATGGCTTTAGTGAATGGGTCGGCTAGGTTCTCATTTCCATTGATCTTCTAAAGGTCGATGTTATCTCGCTCCATGATTTCTCGCATAAGGTGATAGCGGCACAGAATATGTTTGGTGCGTTGATGGGACTTTGGCTCTTTGACTTGAGCAATTGTTCTAGTGTTGTCACAGTACACCAAAATGGGACCATCCAGAGAAGGTGTCGCTCCTAGTTCACCTAGAAACTTTCGCAACCATACAGCTTCCTTTGTTACATTCGATGCCGAAATATATTTTGTCGAGTCCGCCATAGTCTGCTACTTAGAACATTTTTAGCAAATTGCTCCTCCATTTAGGGTAAAGATAAACCTTGACACACTCTTGCTGTCATCCCTATCTGACTGAAAACTGGAGTCAGTATATCCCACAAGTTTTAAGTCAGGTTCTTCATAAATTAGCCATTGGTCTTTAGTATTCATAAATACTTAAGGATAGTCTTCACTACTTTTCAATGAGCTTCACCTGGGTCAGACTGGTATCTGCTCACTACCCCTAGTGAAATCTTACTCATATGCTCTCTTATCAGGAGTTGTTGTATAATCCTTTTTGGAGAGAGAAATTCCATGGCCCATCAAAAGATAACTTTTCTTGGAATTCTCCATGCTAAACCATTTCAGTACAGTGTCTATGTACATAGATTGGGATAATCTCAAAAGCCTTCTAGATCTATCTCTATAGATTTCATACCAAGTATATATAAGAGGCTTCACCCAAGTCCTTCATATAGAACTGAGATGACAACCATACCTTTATTCCCTGTAGTACTGGAATGTTATTCCCGATTAAGAGAATGTCATTTACATACAACACAAGGAATACAACTACGGAACCATTAGCTCATTTATAAATGCAAGGTTCTTCTATGTTCCTAACGAAACCATACATCTTGATACATTTATCAAAACGCATGTTCCAACTTCGAGATGCCTACTTCATTCCATAGATAAATCTTTGAAGCTTGCACACTTTTGACTCATCTATGGATATGAACCCTTCAGGTTATATCATATACACCTCCTCTTCCAGCTCACCATTAAGGAAAGCTATTTGGACATCTATTTGCTAAATTTCATAATCAAAGTGTGATGCTAAATCAAGAATAATCTGAATGGATTTAAGCATTATCATAGGAGAAAATGTTTCATCATAGTCTATATCACAACGTTGATGATACCCCTTGGCAACTAGACAGGCTTTATGTCTCTACCTGCCCATCTACACCTCTTTTTCTTTTGAAAATCCATTTGCACCCAATGAATTTTATTCCCTCAGGTGGATCAACCAATGCCCATATATTATTGATTTTCATGGATTCCATTTCGGATTTCATGGCTTCTATCCATTTCTTAGAGTCAGATCTCTGCATTCCATATAGGTGATCGAATCCTCACTGTTCTCATCGAGTTCAATAGGATCGCCATCCTAGATCAAGAAACTGTAGTATCTATCCAGTTAACGTGGCACCCTACCAAATCTTCTTAATGATTCCTGCATGGGCTTTGGGTTTGATCTAGTCAAAATCATTTCTATATCATCTCTTAAGTATGTCAGTTTTTCTACGTGTTAAACTTCACTAAGTTCAACCTTAGTGGCTCTAGTTCCTTCACCAAGGAACTCCTTTTCTAAAAAGATAGCCCTAAGACTGAGGAACAACTTTTGTTTTTCAGACAAGTAAAAGTAGTACCCCTTAGACTCTTTGGATACCCATCAAATAGCACCGGTTAGACCTAGGTCCAAGCTTATCCATATCCAAACGTTTAACATAAACTGGGCAGCCCTAGACCCGAAGGTGTGAGAGTATCGGCTTACGCCTAGTCCATATCTCATATGGCATTTTGTTAACGGACTTACTTGAAACTCTATTTAAAAGGTAACATGCTGATTCTAGAGCATACCCCCAAAAGGAGATCGGCAATGAAGCAAAGCCCGTCATGAATTGAACCATGTCTAACAGGGTTCGATTTCTCCTTTCAGACACTCCATTTAATTGAGGTGTTCCTAGAGGTGCCCATTAAGAGAGAATCCCATTCTCCTCAAGATATGTCAGAAACTCACTGGAAAGATATTCACCACCTCGATTTGATCGAAGAAGGCATTTGGTAGCAGGTAATATATCCAGATTATTAGTAATTTAAAAGGGCCCCATCGAATAATCATATTTGGTACGTATTTTGAATGACAATCTATCCTGCTGTGGTAATCTGGATTACCACTTTAGTGGTAATCCAGATTATCTCAGGGAGAGGTGGTTATCCACATTACTAGTTATGTTCTAATCTAATAAAATTTTCTTTTGATAAAATTGCCCCTTTTGTAAAAATAAAATTATCCCTTCCTCCAAACAAAATTATTTCCTTCTTTTTCTCTCTTTTCTCCTGTCTCACTACCATTATCTCTTTTCTCATATCTCCAAACAAAAATAAACCGTCATATTATTCATCCATAGAAAAAATATCGAATAGAAAAAAATTAAAACAAAAAAATATATAAGAAAACTCTAATTAAAAAAAAAAAATAAAAAATTTAATTACTATTTTTAAAAATAAATTTTAAAAATTAATTAAAAATTAAATAAAATTAAATAAATTAAAAATTTAAAATTAAATTAAATTAATTAAATTAATTAAAAAAATAAATAGATTTTAAAAATTAAATTAATTTTAAAAATTATTATTTTTTTTTTTTTTTTTTTTTATTTTTTAAAATATTAAATTAATTAAGTTAGTTAATTAAATTTTAATTTAAAAAATAATTATTTTATTTTTATTATTTTATTTTTTAAATTAATTTTTTTTAAAAGTTAATTTTTTAATTTATTTTTTAAATATCATTAGAAAATTTTAAATTAGAAAATTTTTAATTTTAAATGCAAAAACTATCATTAGAAAATGAAAAGCATGTTATTGATAAAGAACTTTTAATAAAAGAAAAAGAAAGTTTGAAAAATGAAGTTGATAGACTTAAGCCTATAGTTGATAAATTTACACTAAGCTCTATCAAACTTAATATGATTTTGGAAAATCAAAAGGCTGTTTTTGATAAAGCTGGATTAGGATATAATCCACTTAAAAAGCAAAAATCATTGAAAAACATTTTTGTACATGCTGAAAAATCATTAAACATTACTTGTTTTAAATATGGAGACAAAGGACATAAATCATATATGTGTAAATCTTCACATAAAAAGAAAAAGATGATTTGGGTTCCCAAAGGAACAATGTTTAATGCTTCTAACCATGAAGGACCCAAGAAGGCTTGGGTACCTAAAATTAAGACATAAATATTTTGCAGGAGTGTCTTGCAGCCATCAGACTGAAAAGAAAATGGTACCTGGACAGTGGTTGCTCAAGACACATGACGGGTGACAAAGATCAATTCATCACCCTTGAATCAAAAAGAGGTGGAGTAGTTACTTTTGGTGATAATGGTCAAGGCCATATCATGGGCATTGGTAAGATTCAAATTACTCCATCTACTCATATTGATAATGTTTTATATGTTGATGGACTTAAACATAATCTAATAAGTATTAGCCAACTGTGTGACAAAGGTTTCAAGGTCTCCTTTGAAGCTTCTGTTTGCACTGTTACTAATCCCATTGATAATAGCATTATTCTTGTTGGTAAACGCTATGGCAATGTGTACTTAATTGATTTGAGTAATTTATCTCCAAGTAATCATTGCTTAGTTGCTGATAATGCTAGAATGAATGAGATTGGTTGGCTGTGGCATCGTAGATTAGGTCATGCAAGCACACACCTAATTTCCAAATTATTAAAATGGATTTAGTTAAAGGTATTCCTAATCTAAATTTTGAAAATAATCGAATATGTGATGCATGTCAATTTGGAAAACAAACAAGAACTTCTTTCAAATCTAAGAATGTTGTTTCAACTACTAGGCCACTAGAGCTACTACACATGGACCTTTTTGGACCTACTAGAACCACAAGTCTAGGAGGAAAGAAATATGGTCTAGTGATAGTAGATGATTACTCTAGATTCACTTGGGTAATGTTTTTGGCTCACAAAGATGAGACTTTCTCAATATTCATGAAATTTGTTAAGAAAGTCACAAATGAGAAAAACACTACCATAGTGTCTATTAGAAGTGATCATGGAACTGAATTTGAAAATCACTTATTTGAAAAATTCTGTTTTGAAAAAGGCATACATCATAACTTCTCTGCACCTAGAACACCACAACAAAATGGAGTTGTAGAAAGGAAGAATAGGACTTTAGAAGACATGGCCCGTACCATGCTATGTGAAAGCCAACTTCCAAAATATTTTTGGGCGGAAGCTATAAACACAGCATGTTACATTCTAAATAGAGCCCTAATTAGACCTATCCTTAAGAAAACTCCCTATGAACTTTGGATAATAGGAAACCAAATTTAAGTTATTTTCATGCATTTGGTTGTAAATGTTTTATTCATAACAATGGTAAGGATAATCTTGGGAAGTTTGATGCAAAGTCTGATGAAGGTATCTTCCTAGGATATTCTACATCTAGCAAAGCATATAGAGTATTTAATAAGAAAAGCTTAGTTGTAGAAGAATCCATTCATATAGTGTTTGATGAGTCTTTAGCATCAAGTTCAGATAAAATTGATGATGAGGAAGATACATCTTTGATTGAAAGAGATATTGAAAAATTAAATGTATCTTCAGATCAGAACCTGAAGTTAAGGATGATGACTCACCTAAGGATGATGGTATTGATACTGCTCAAATGATAAAGATCTACCTAGAGATTGGAGATATGCTTATGGTCATCCTAAGGACCTAATCATAGGTGATCCATCTCAAGGTGTAAGGACTAGATCATCAATGAGAATATCAATAATCATCTTGCATTTGTATCTCATATAGAACCTAAAACTATAGAGGAAGCTGAAAAAGATAGTTATTGGATGTTAGCAATGCAGGAAGAGTTAAACCAATTCACTAGAAATCAAGTTGGACCCTAGTTGAAAGACCTAAAAATCACCCTATAATAGGATCTAAATGGGTTTTAGAAATAAATTAGATGAAAATGGCATAGTAATTAGAAACAAAGCTAGATTAGTTGCAAAAGGATATAATCAAGAAGAAGGTATAGATTTTGATGAAACTTTGCACCTGTTGCTAGATTAGAAGCCATTAGGCTACTACTTGCATTTGCATGTCATATGAATTTCAACTTATTTCAAATGGATGTTAAAAGTGCATTTTAAATGGTTTTATAAATGAGGAAGTTTATGTTGAACAACCTCCTGGTTTTGAAGATCATGAATTTCCAAACCACGTCTTCAAACTACACAAAGCACTTTATGGTTTAAAGCAAGCACCTAGAGCTTGGTATGATAGATTAAGTAAATTTTTAATTGAAAATGACTTTTCTAGAGGAAATGTTGATAAAACTTGTTTTTAAAAAGAAAAGGAAAGGATTTATTAATGTTCAAATTTATGTTGATGACATTATATTTGGTGCTACTAACAATCTCCTTTGTCAAGAATTTGCTAAGTTAATGCAGGGAGAATTCGAGATGAGCATGATGGGAGAACTCAACTTCTTCCTGGACTTCAAATCAAACAAGAGAAAGCGGGAATTTTCATTAACCAAACAAAGTACACAAAGGAAATACTCAAGAAATTTGGTATGGAATCTGCTAAACCTCTTGGTACGCCAATGAGTCCCTCATGCAAGCTGGACAAGGATGAAGAAGGTAAGAAAGTAGATCAGAAGCATTACAGAGGTATGATCGGATCACTTCTTTACCTAACTGCAAGTAGGCCAGATATATGTTTTCTGTTGCTTATGTGCAAGATATCAATCTAATCCTAAGAATCACATTTATTGCTGTTAAAAGAATCTTTAGATACTTAAATGGAACTAAAAATGTAGGATTATGGTATTCTAGAGACTCAACCTTAAAATTGATTGCTTATTCTGATTCTGACTATGCTGGTTGTAAATTAGATAGAAAGAGTACAAGTGGGCATGCCAACTTTTAGGAAGTAACTTAATCTCTTGGTTTAGCAAGAAGCAAAATTCGGTTGCATTATCCACTGCTGAGGCAGAGTATGTTGCAGCTGGAAGTTGCTGTGCTCAAATCCTTTGGATTAAGCGACAACTTGAAGATTATGGTATCACACTTGATAAAATACCTATTAAATGTGATAATACTAGTGCTATCAATCTAACTAAAAATCCAATTCAACATTCAAGAACTAAACACATTGAAATTAGACATCACTTTATTAGAGAACATGTAACCAACAAAGATGTTTGTCTTGAATATGTTAATACTAATGATCAATTAGCTGATATTTACCAAACCTTTGAGTGAGGAGAGATTTTGTTATCTTAGAGGAGAATTAGGAGTTTGTGATCCTTTAGAATAATTTTCTGAAACTCTTAAGGACAACAACTATCTAGACTTCATAATTTCTTGAAAATCCTCTATGTTCAATAAGGAAATTTATCTAGAAATTTGATTCATTGTTTCCCCAATTGTTAAGGAACACTTATCTAGAGTTTGATGATTAATTTGATAGTTTCAGATCCTTGAAAATTGATTTTTCTCTGAAACTATTGTGGAGTCGACACCTTCAGTTTGTGGAGTCGACACCTTCTTATTTTGATGTTCTGTCTGGGCAATTAGAGCCGACTCTGGCTTCTGTAGAGCCGACTCTAATTCGGGCGCTGACAGATTTCTGGTTCGGAGCCGACACCTCGTTTTCGGGAGTCGACTCTAAGTGGAACTAGGTCAAAATAAAAAGGGCGGAGTCGACCCCAAACGATTTCTATCGTCTCCTAAACCTTTTAAAGCGTTCCAAACTGATTCCAACCCTCCAAATCCCTCAAAATCCTTGATTACTCATTCCAATCGAATCCAATGGCTCCCAAAAGGCGTGCTATCATTGGTGGTTCGACTGTTCCGACGAAGCGCGTTCAAATCGGAGGCAACCTTCGTCATCTTCTTCATCTGCCACTCAAGATGACTCTCCATCCTCACCATCTTCTCCAAAAGTTGACCAAAAGTTGACTATGCCCGAATCGGAGGACAGATTCCTGCGGCAACAATAAGTATAATTGAAGTGCACGTGATTGATGCAAGAAATTGAGATTTATATAAAAAGGTCGGATCCAGCTCAAGCCCAAAACAACTTTCTGCCGTGCTCAAGCAATTCGATCAGATATAACTCAAAAGAAAATAATTATCATAAACGCATGCTTCTCGAGTGTTCCATCTCGCGTTCTCTCTAATTTATGAAAAATTAATTCTAGAACGGACTACGTCATGCCTTTAAGATATGCTCCGGTCAGAATTTATGTTTGTCAGGCATGCTAATATTAATTTTGTAACGTAACGGAAATTATCTTGGGAAGAAATTGCTGGCAGCATTTATTTGTTCTCCATAAAATAGACCCTTCCACAAGCCTCCTGACTCCACCTTCATCTTCCTTCTCTTTCCCAGGCCCTCGTAACGACGACAACTCCATCTATAGGATGGAGCTGAGAGTCTATCTGCCTCCCCCCTTTCCTCCACCTCTCGATCCTTCCCCTTATTCTCTGAGCCCTTGTATCCTCGGAGATGCAAAATCTAGCGGATGCATGTTCCTCACTTCAGTCGATGAGGCTGATGCAGAGGAACTGCTGGTGGTCCATGAGCGATCGACTTCCTCTCCGAGCCCTTCCCTCCTCGGAGATGAAAAATCTAGCGGATGTATATTCCTCCAATTGCAGCGGAGGCTGCGAGCGACTAGAAGAGTTTGGTTGCAAACAAATTGATGTTTATGCCATAAAAGCCTCTCATCCAGCTCCTTTCAGAGGGAAATTCGGGATTCTAGTCTCCACCTCCTGTTCTCATCCAGGGGAAGATTGGGGACCTCAGATCGATCTCCTTATGATGATCTTGTATCGATTTTCATGAGATAAAGAGTGAGAACTCCTGTATAAAATCCCGATCCGGGTGTTTAGAACCGGCTTGCAATATTAAACAATGGTGCGTTCATGTTGTATTTGTATTTAGAACAATCACGAGTCTTCATATCATCTAACGATGGAATTTGGATTATTCTGTGCATACCCGTCATACCTTTCGATAAATTTTAATCTCCTCCTTTATTATCGTTAAATTGTTGATGATTGATATGCACATATTGTGATGTTGGATAGAAAGAAATTTTCTATATCAGAAATTGTATTTTGAAAGCCCTTATTGGGATTGTTTAGTCCATTGAAACGGATTGTGTCTTGATCTTGATAACGTTGGTGATTACGGCATCGATGCTTGGGTGGTTGATATGAGTGTTTAGGTATTAGTTCATATGCATGTTAATTTTTATATTAAATATTTTAATTATATTTTATTTTTTATATTGTTTTCAGTACGATGGTTCCGCTGTATAAATATAATGAATGCACAGATGCTCTCGTACAAGTAAATGATGCAATCCATATAGATGCCAATGCTCGGTCTGCAAGGACTAGGCCTGACCCAAACTTAGAACTAATCTAAAACAAATCATTATATTTTGGGTTAATTCCAAATAAGTAGAAAATTTTGAGGCCATAAATTTTGATTTATGAAAAATAAAATCTAGACTCGTTCCTGATCCATCTTGAATCCAACTCAAATGTAATAACTGGAACCAGAGTTCTCAACCATTGCTGTCTTTGACAACGTAATATAAATGCAAGTTCTCGAGTGTTCCATCTGAAGTGTTCTAATTATGCAAAATTATTTATCCTTCTAATTCCATTTTGCAACGTATGTTTCTATCAGAATCTATATTTGCCAGGCATCCTAATCTTGATCTTGTAACGGCTTTTAAATGAACCGAATTACTTCGAAAGAAGAACTTCTATATGCAATCTGAAAGCTAGCTGTAATAAAATGATAATAAACCATGGAGCTGTGGTTTTGGTTTTGCAAGATGCACTGATGCATTATGACTCATTTAAGTATTTTATATAAGGATTAGTTCCCCGGTATGTGAAACTTTTATGTTAATGATTGTAATCATATTTTAATTTTTATATTTGTTTCGGGATGGTTGTTATCATGACTAATTTATTAGAATTTATTCTTTCATTTCTTTTCCTTTCTCTTCTATGCCTAGTTTCAAACAACGTATTATAAACACATGTTTCTCGAGTGTTCCATCTTAAATGTTCTAGCTGTCTAATTTATGCAAAATTAATCCAGAGGATGCCATGCATAATCAAATCTTGTAACGTATATTTCTCGTCGGGTTAAGTGTGTAACGTCTTTTAAATGAATCGAACTTACTTCGAGATGACCCTTTTGCTATCTCTCATTTGCTCCATCTGAAGTGTTCTAATTATGCAAAATTATTTATCCTTTGCAACGTATGTTTCTATCAGAATCTATATTTGCCAGGTGATGATGCCTGATCACTGGTCCTGAACGTCGGGAGAAGGAAGTAAATTGATTAGCGGATCCTTGCTTCACCGGATTGCCTGCAAAAAGTCTCAGGACCGGAGGGATACTCCGGTGGGAACCCTACGATGCTCAAGTTAGCAACAAAGGTCACAGCTGAGGAAGAGCTCGAATGAGCTCTTTTTAGAATGAGAAGAGTCCACAGAGAAGAGGAATTTCCCTCTGGGTATTGGGATAGCAAGTCTCTAAGTTTTTGTCGTACCTGATCATTGAGTGAATTCACCTTTTTATAGGGGGTTGACACTTGCATGACCATATGGATTTCGTGAAAAAGGAATGTCCACGGAGTTCTTGGGGGTTGCATGAATCTGGGTCGATTGGTGGGTCCTATCCCATCGGAGAGGAAAAAAATGGCGGTTGGTGGGCTACGTCCTATCAGCCAAGTGGGGCTATCAGGTAATTTGGTCCAGTCCCATCAGCAGCGTGGCCACGGAGTTCTTGGGGGTTGCGTGAATCTGGGTCGATTGGTGGGTCCTATCCCATCGGAGAGGAAAAAAATGGTGGTTGGTGGGCTACGTCCCATCAGCCAAGTGGGGCTATCAGGTAGTTTGGTCCAGTCCCATCAGCAGCGTGGCCAGTGGGTAGTTGGATCTGGCATTGTTAGGTGGCACAGGTCAGAAAGGTGGCAGCCTGAACCGCCAGGGCTGTACTGGGGTAGACTTGGAGAAATCGGGGGCGCCTTGACTCTCCTGAGGGCGTCGAGGCTGAGCTGGGCCAACCAGGGATGGTCGGGGCCAACTCTACCGACCAGGAGGTGCCGGGGCGGGGCCGACCAGGAATGGTTGGGGCCAACTCGGCTGGCTTGGAGATGCTGGGGCCGATCAGGGCCGACCATGAATGGTCAGGACCGACTTGGCGGGCTTGGAGACGCCGGGGCCGATCGGGGCCAACCAGGAATGGTCGGGGCCGACTCGGCGAGCTCAGAGATGCCGGGGCCAGTTGGGGCCGACCAAGAATGGTTGGGGCCAACTCGGCGGGCTCAGAGACGCCGGGGCCGATCGGGGCCGACCAGGAATGATCGGGGCTGACTCGGCGAGCTCAGAGACACTGGGGCCGATCGGGGCCAACTAGGTGGGCTCGAAGACGCCGAAGCCGATCGGGGCTGGCCAGGAATAATCAGGGCTGACTCGGTGAGCATAGAGACGCCGGGGCCGATTGGGGTTGACTCGGTGGGCTCAGAGACGCCGGGGCTGATCGGGGCCATCCAGGAATGGTCGGGGCCGACTCGGCGAGCTCAGAGATGCTGGGGCTGACTCGGCGGGCTTGGAGATGCTGGGGCCGATCGGGGCCGGCCAGGAATAGTCGGGGCCGACTCGGCGGGCTCGAAGATGCCGGGGCCGATCAGGAATGGTCAGGACCGACTCGGTGGTTCAGAGATGCCGGGGCCGATCGGGGCCGACCAAGAATGGTCGGGGTCGACTCGGTGAGCTCGAAGATGCCGGGGCCAATCGGGGCCGACCAAGAATGGTCGGGGCGACTTGGCGGGCTCGGAGACGCCAGGGCCGATCAGGGCCGACCAAGAATGGTCGGGACCGACTCGACGAGCTCGGAGACGCCGGGGCCAATCGGGGCCGACTAGGCGGGCTCGGAGACGATGGGGCCTATCAGGGCCGGCCAGGAATTATCAAGGCCGACTCGGCGAGCATGGAGACGCCGGGGCCGATCGGGGCCGACTCGGCGGGCTCGGAGACGCTGGGGCTGATCAGGGTCAGCCAGGAATGGTCGAGGCCGACTTGGCGAGCTCGGAGATGCCGGGGCTGATCGGGGCCGACCAGGAATGGTTGGGGCCGACTCGGCGGGCTCGGAGATGCTGGGGCCGATCGGGGCCGACCAGGAATGGTCGGGGCCGACTCGGTGGGCTCGGAGATGCCAGGGCTGACCATGAATGGTTGGGGCCGACTCGGCGAGCTTGGAGATGCCGGGGCTGCACTAATGTTTTGCCAAAATTTCCCTTGTGGCTATACCAGCCACATTAGATGCCCCCCCGCCTCTTAGCACTAAGGACCACGTGCCTGCAGTCCTTTGGGTGAAAGGGGCGTGAAAATTCAAAAAAATGATTGCCTCCTCAGTGCGCTTTTAATGGCTTGATGAGCTGGCGCTTCGTCCCGAGGCAGTGTTGTCTTGAGGATTTCCTGCAATCATGTGGTAGGTGGGGGCTGACGTTGGCGTCGGGTGCTGCGGAGAGGAAGCTCATTGGGGAATGGAAAAAGGCAAGGGTCATCATTGCTTCTTCGCTTTCTATGCTCCGCGATTGGTCGGGGATCACGCTCCTCGGGACGAATCGAGGCGGCACGTCTCGGGCGCAAGCGAGATTTCTGGCTGACATCCCTTGGCGCGATAGATGTGTGCCACGTGGCGGTATCTCGAGCATCGCTGGCTGGAGATGGAGGGTATAAAAGCATTTCAAGAGCCTGGGAAAACTTTAACACTGCTATTGCTTTCTTCCACCTTCTTCTTCCCTGAGCTCTTCTATGACCTGAGCCCTCCTAACTCCCAGGTCAGTTTCATCCTTTGCCTCACCCATGGACCGTCATGCCATTAAGGAGGGTAAGAAATCAGTAGAAGAGTCTTCCCATTCCATTAGTGAAAACCGGGCCCCTTTAGCTAGCCAAATGACTCGGCCAGTGGCAGCATCACCATCCGCAACCAATCGAGGGCGCTAGGACCTCCGTCCACCTTAGGCTCCCCTATAAGGGCTATCCCTGTGTCCTCCCGCCGTCCAGCACTTCCTCTGGCGGTGAGTTCTGATCCAGCAGGTCCAGCGGGGGTGGCCTCTACCCCTGAGGATGGAGAGGCCGTTAGGGCTAAGTACCTGGTCCCCGATTTTATTGGCCTGTCCGCGCCGGGGCCTGAAGATAGAGTGACCTCTGACCACCCCGATCGGGTCGCTCTATATGAGGAGTTCTTCCGATGTGGACTACGCCTTCCTTTCCATCCTTTTTTCCTAACCTCTTAGATAGGTATAGGTTAGTGCCGGCGTAGTTGACTTCGAATTCGATCCGGATCATCTGCGCCTTTGTTATTCTTTGCTACTTCCAGGAGGCCCGGCCAGGGCTGTCTCTATTCCAAGCTTTCTTTAAGCTCCGTCATCAGGGTGAGGGGGCCTGGTGGGCATTTACCGCCAGGCCAGGTAGAGCCTTCCCTTTAGGTCTCCCATCCAAAGTTACGGGATGGAAACCTCGATTCCTTTTTTTCCATGTCGAGGGAATGGGGTAAGGGCTGCTTGGAGGGAGACAGACACTAGTTCCAATGATGATTCTTCCGTAAGGGATAGGGACAGGGAACTATTCACCTAATTATCTATCGGGTACGGAGCTATTAGGGTCTTAACCGACTCGAGGGCACTGCCATGCCAGGGCTGAGTGGTGTCCTATTAGCCACGATGCCAGTGAGCTCCTTTTGAACCACCTCGGGGGTTTGTGTGCCGTCCGAGTGATGACTCGATTGGGTACGAAGCTGTTAGGGTTTTAACCGACTCGGGAGCACCGTCGTGCTAGGGCCGAGTGGTGTTCCGTTAGCCGCAATGCCGGCGAGCTCCTTTTGAACCACCTCGGAGGTTTGTATGCCACCCAAGTGGCGATTCGATCGGGTACGGAGCTGTTAGGGTCTTAACCGACTCAGAGGCACCGCTGTGCCGGAGCCGAGTGGTGTCCCATTAGCCGCAATGCCGGCGAGTTCCTTTTGAACCACCTCGAGGGTTTGTGTGCCGCCCGAGTGGCGACTCGATCGGGTACGAAGCTGTTAGGGTCTTAACCGACTCGGGGGCACCGCCGTGCCGGGGTCGAGTGATGTTCCATTAGCCGTGATGCCGACGAGCTCCTTTTGAACCACCTCGGGGGTTTGTGTGCCGCCTGAGTGGCGACTCTACTGGGTACGGAGTTTTTAGGGTCTTAACTGACTCGGGAGCACTGCCGTGCCGGGGCCGAGTGGTGTCCTGTTAGCCATGATGCCGGCGAGCTCCTTTTGAACTACCTCGGGGGTTTGTGTGCCCCTCGAGTTGCGACTTGATCGGGTACAAAGCTGTTAGGGTCTTCACCGACTCAAGGACACCGCCGTGCTGGGGCTGAGTTGTGTCCCATTAACCGCGATGCCGGCGAGCTCCTTTTGAACCACCTTGGGGGTTTGTGTGCGACCCGAGTGGCGACTCGACTGGGTACAGATCTGTTAGGGTCTTAACCGACTCAGGGGCGCTGCTGTGCCAGAGCCAAGTGGTGTCCCATTAGCCGTGATGCCGGCGAGCTCCTTTTGAACCACCTCGGGGGTTTGTGTGTCGCCTGAGTGACAACTCGATTGAGAACGGAGCTGTTAGGGTCTTAACCGACTCGGGGGCATCACTGTGCCAGAGTAGACTAGTGTCCCGTTAGCTGCGATGCCGACAAGCTCCTTTTGAACCACCTCTGGGGTTTGTGTGCCACCTGAGTGGCGACTCGACCGGGTACAGAGCTGTTAGGGTCTTAACCGACTCGAGGGCACCACCGTGCCGGGGTCGAGTGGTGTTCCGTTAGCCGCGATGATAGCGAGCTCCTTTTGAACCACCTTGGGGGTTTGTGTGCCGCCCGAGTGGAAACTCGACCAGGTACGGAGCTGTTAGTGTCTTAACCAACTCGGGGCACCGTCGTGTCAGGGCCGAGTGGTGTC
This sequence comes from Calamus simplicifolius, assembly GCA_900491605.1. NCBI lineage: Eukaryota > Viridiplantae > Streptophyta > Magnoliopsida > Arecales > Arecaceae > Calamus > Calamus simplicifolius. The sequence goes on along the minus strand of UESW01001437.1, from coordinate 271,514 downwards.
CCATTAGCCACAATGCCGGTGAGCTCCTTTGGAATCACCTCAAGGGTTTGTGTGCCGCCCGAGTGGCGACTCGATCGTGTACGAAGCTTTTAGGGTCTTAAATGACTCGGGGGCACTGCCGTGTCGGGGCTGAGTGGTGTCCCGTTAGCCTCGATGCTGGCGAGCTCCTTTTGCGAGATCTGGTCCTTGGATACAGGGGAGAGTAGGCTGTGACATCGGAAGGGACCCCTTTATTACTTGTACTCTAGGGGAATACATCATTGATAATATTGGCGGAAGTTATTTGCATTCCAGGTACGTGGAATAGGTCGCCCGTCGAGCTCTTCTAGCCTGTATGCCCCCCGGTGAAGTGTCTCGACAACGCGATAAGGACCCTCCCAGTTGGGTATAGCTTGCCCCCCTCCGTAGGCTTTGATACCTTAGCCTTCCTCAAAACCGAGTCTCCGTGGCGAAAGACCTTGGGATGAACTCCGGCATTGTAGTACTTGGTTGCTCACTGACGGAAGGTCGCCATGCGCAGCCTCGCCCGGTCATGTGCTTCGTCGATGAAGTCTAGATTAGCCCGTATCAGTGTGGAGTTATTTTCCTCGTTGAAGGACTCCACGTGCGGACTGGGCAGTCCGATCTCAACGAGAATGACGGCTTCAGATCCGAAGATGAGACTGAAGGGAGTCTTGCCCGTCGAGGCTCTGGGGTCGTGTGGTAAGCCCATATCACACTGGAGAGTTCCTCCACCCATCGACCCTTGGACCCATCTAGCCGGGTCCTGAGCCCTCTGAGGATGGTGCGGTTCATGACCTCGGCCTCTCCATTGGCCTGGCCTCTCCAGGAGGACGAATTTGGAGGCCCTCCACTTAAGTAGCCTGGCCTCATTGCGATCGTCAGGGAGAGTGCCGTCAGTGAGATAGCAGATGTAGGCATCCATCCATGTGGGCTCTTGAGTGAACGGGAGGACTTTCTCGCCGTCCTTTATGCTGGGCCTTTCTAAGTATTCGATGTAAGCGTCCCTTGCCATGCCATCGGTAGAGGTAGCCAAATGAGAAAGGATGTCGGCCTTGGTGTTCTCACTCCGGGGAATGTAACTGATACTAAAGCAAGCTAACGAGGAGGTCAAGAGCCAAACATTGCCCAAGTATTGAGTCATAACAGGGTCACGTGCCTCGTATTCTCTGTTGATTTGCCCGGAGATGAGTTGCGAGTCTGTGAAAGCCCTGAGATGCTTTATTCCGAACTCCTAGGCTAGCCTTAATCCGACCAGGAGGGCATTGTACTTAGCTTGATTATTGGTGGCTTCGAATAGAAACCGCAGGGCGCATTTCGTCCTCTCTCTGCCCGGCCCAGCAAGAATGAGGCTGGCACCGCTTCCCTGAGAGTTTGACATGCCGTCCACATGAAGGATCCAAGTTTCTCCATCGCTGCTTGATTCGAGCTCACGCTGCTCCTTGGTAGTTTCCTCAGCCTCCTCATCCGCCCAAGTGCACTCAACCAGGAAGTTGGCTAAAACTTGGGACTTCAGAGCCAATCGTGCCTGGAAGGAGAGGTCGAACTCTCCTAGCTTGATAGCCCACTTGGTGAGTCAGCCTATGGTATCCGGACAGGCTAGGATGGCTCGGAGGGGCTGGTCCGTGAGCACCACGATGGGATGGGCTTGAAAGTATGGGCAAGACGTCGGGCAGAGACTATCAGGGCGAAAATAACTTTCTCTGTCTTGGAGTACCTAACTTCTACGTCATGGAGGACCTTGCTCACATAATAGACGAGTCTCTGGGTCCCGTCAGTGTCAAGACGCACCAAGACCGAACTAATGGCCTTTGGAGAAGAGGCGAGGTAGAGGAAAAGGCTTTCTCCATCCCTTGGCTTATACATGAGCGGTGAGAGGATAGAAATGCCTTCAACCCATCGAAGGATCTCTGGCAGTCGTCTGTTCACTCGAATCTGTTCACCTTCCGCAGGGCCTTGAAGAAGGGTAAACACCTCTCGGACGATTTGGAGAGGAAGCGACTCAGAGCCGCCACTCTTCCCATTAGTCGTTGCACTTCCTTCTTGCTAGATGGTGGCCTCATGTCAAGGATGGCACTGATCTTCTCTGGGTTTGCCTCGATCCCCCACTGGGTCATCATAAAACCCAGGAACTTGTTTGCCGTGACCCCGAAAGCACACTTCTTGGGGTTCAGCTTGACTTGGAAATGACGGAGGTTGTTGAAGGTTTCCTCTAAGTTGGAGACGTGATTGGAGGCGCGGGTGCTCTTTGTTAGCATGTCATCCACATAGACCTCCATATTCCGTCCTAGCTGATCTTGGAACACCCTGTTCATCAACCTCTGGTAGGTTGCCCCCGCATTCTTAAGGCCAAAAGGCATCACTTTGTAGAAATAAATGCCTTTCTCCGTCACAAAGGATGTGTGTTCCTCGTCATTGGGGTCCATTCTTATCTGATTATATCCAGAGAAGGCATCCATGAAACTGAGGAGCTCATGCCCGGAGGTGGAATCCACCAGCTAATCTATCCTTGGTAGGGGAAAACTGTCTTTTGGACACGCCTTGTTAAGGTCGGTGAAGTCGATACAAATTCTCCAGCTCCCGCTTGCCTTTCGCACCATGACAACATTAGCCAGCTAGCTAGGGTAATGTGCCTTCCGGATGTGGCCGGCGCTGAGCAGCTTGTTGACTTCCTCATCGATAGCCTTTTGCCGATCGGGAGCGAAGCTTCTCTTCCTTTGGCGGATTGGACGGTGCCTCGGGTCAATGTTGTGCTTATGGGTGATCACCTCTGGAAGGATACCGGGCATGTCGGACGCCGACCAAGCGAAAACGTCCGAGTTAGCCCACAGGAAGGTTAAGAGGTGCTCCCGGTCCTCCGGGGGAAGGAGTCCGCCAACACGCACGATCCTCGCCGGGTCGTCTCCAAGAGGAAAAGTTAGGAGGTGCTCGGCTGGTTCTCCTCCCTTGCTAGAATCTCTAAGATCATGCGCTTCTAAAGTTGATTCAGCTTCCAAAGGACTTGACGCTGCGTGGTAACAAGGCAGGACTGGGCTGGTCTCGCTACGCATCTCTCCGACTCCTTTACCAGTGGGGAACTGTACCAGTAAATGCCAGTGGAGATAACTGCATCCAAAAGATTGAGGCCTAGATGCCTAAGAATGGCGTTGTACACCAAGGGGACACGTACAACCAAGAACTTCATGATCACTATGCTTTGGCGTGATGGTGCTCCGGCCGTCACGGGCAAACATATCTTGCCTTCGACTTTTACTGAGTCCCCTATGAACCCGACTAAGGAAGCCACCACAGGTCGAAGGGAATCAAGAAATAATCCCATCCGAACAAATGCATCGTAGGTAAGGATGTCAGCTAAGCTGCCACTATCAACTAATATCCTCTTTACAAGGTGTTTGGCGATCGTCATAGAGACGACGACGCCTTCATTGTTTACATTTTCAACAACAGCAGATTCTCCCCCCAAAAATTACATTATCTGACGCCTCCTCCCCCTCGAGCGCTTGGATGAAGGAGCGGCCCCCCAGGACACCATCTCGACTGTCCACTTCGTGGGAGTGTTATCGACGGTGGCTTGAACAGGCGGAGGCCCTATGAGGGCCGACAGTAGCTGTGCACCTTTTGGACATACTTGCCGAGATAGCCCCGCTGGATGAGTTCCTCCATGGCCCGCTTCAAACTGAAGCAACTGTCGGTGTCGTGGCCGTAATCTTGATGGAACCGACAATAATGGCTCTTGTCACGGGGAGGACCTTTCTTCATAGGAGGGTGATAAACGCATAAATAATTATCATTAAACCTATTAATTAATAATTTAACGTACCTATTATTTAATATTTTAATATTTTATATAATATTTTAATAAAACCTTATCAATTTAAAGAGCTCGATTTTAGGGATTTAACGACGCAAACGGCACTCAAATCGGATTTAAGATGAGCTCGGAATTGATTTTATAAGGATTTAGCACGGATTTCAAAGCAAAAACGGCAAACACATTGCCGACTTCATCGTCGAAGTTATCAAATTGAGAGAATTAAATTCCTCTAGAAGGAATTTGAATTTTATTGACGATTTATCTAGGATTTTCTTCGTTGCTTCTGTTCTCTGTTTTGAAACAGAATTCCTCGCGCGTCTTCTCCGCGTTCGGGGCCTCTACAAATAGCACAAAGGGGGAGAGTTCCCATCATTCCACGTCCGTGGATTGTTTCTGTTTCCAGGAGCATCCAGGCATCTGTTAGTGCCTCTGTTCGTGCCGTGGAGAAGGAGCCATCCCGATTTGTTCCAGCCGGCTTGGAGTCTGCAAGAGGATCCGTCCGTGCGTGCTCTGTTCGCATGGCTATTCGGGGAGAAGGAGGTTGTCCGTGGATTGGAGTGTTTGTCTGTGAAGATTCTAGTTCTGGCTTGTGAGGATTTGTTCGAGGCGCTTCTAGGAGTTCTATAGTTGGAGGTTCTTGAGAATTTATTGCTTTTTATTACCTTCTTAATGCTAGAAAATAAAGTTTTCAATTTTAGATTTTAATATACAATATTATTGAAATAAAATTTCTATTCATGTTAATTGTTATTAAATTCTATTTAAGTGAAAATAATTTAGACTGATCTATTCTTAAAAGGGACGGGCCGTGATCTACGGGTACGGGCCGTGCTCTTATAAGATAGACCATATCTTATTATTTTTTACTAATAATTATCTATTTAGTTAAATTTATAAATTTATTTCAAGATAATCGCTAAAGTCCCTGTGGAATCGATCCCTTACTCTCGCTATTCTAATAGTGAAATTAAGGTGTTTTAATCGTTGCGCTACGACACGCATCAGATTTTTGGCGCCGTTGCCGGGGACTTAAGTGTGTTATTTTAAAATAAAAAATATAAAAATATAAAAAAAATTAGATTAATTTTCTCTTAATTTTTGAATAGTTATTGTGCTTTATTTTATTTCTTAATTGTTAGAATTGCATATTTTCTTTTTAACATTAAAAAAAATATTACTTTCCTTTTTGCCACAAATCCAATTTTAACCTAATCAAATTTTCTTTTAATTAACTTACCTAAAAAAAACCTAAAAGAAAACCCTAAGACATCTTCCATAAAACATAATTAATTTAAGAAAAAAAAAAAATTATAAAAATTAAATAAAATATATAAACAAAATAATTATTTTATTTTCTATGCTATAGATTGACTTAGGTGAATTTATTTTCTGCAAAACTCAAAATTTTTCCATTGACATCTCATAATTTATTAGGAAATTAGAAACTTAATTACAAAAATTAAAGAAAAAATAAATAAATAAAAAAAAAAAAAACTATTTGCTTTAGAGTCATTGGTAGGGTGTATGCTTGGTCGCCGATCGTTGCAACCCAACCTTATACCCTTAGATCCTGAGATAGAAAGAACTATTAGAGCAAACAGACCTAGAATTATGGATCCTAATAACGAAAATAATCAACCACGACAGTTAAAAGAGTATTTCACTCCTTCAAGGTATACCTACTCTCCCTGCATTCAAGTGCCTCCAGTAGAGGCTGTCCAATATGAAATTAAGTCAAGTGTAATCCAAATGTTACCATCTTTCTATGGACTTACAAATGAGGATCCCTACAAACACTTAGATGAATTCTTGGAAATTTGCTCAACTGTCAAGATTCAAAATTTCTCCGATGATGCACTTAGGCTTAAGTTATTCCCTTTTTCCCTAAAAGATAAAGCCAAGTATTGGTTAAATTCATTAGACACTGTTATAATTTCAACTTGGGATCATCTTCAGAGAGAATTTCTTAAGAAATATTTTCCTATAGGAAAAACGAATCAAATTAGAAAAGCCATAACAAGTTTTTCCCAGACAGATGGAGAAATGTTCCATGAGACATGGGAGAGATTCAAAGAACTGATTAGAAAATGTCCACATCATGCTATACCCAAATGGCAACTGGTTCAGTGCTTTTATGATGGTTTATCAGAAAAGCATAGGCAAATGGTTGATGCTTCATGTGGTGGGACATTTATGTTAAAAAATGAACATGAAGCTTGGCAACTCTTTGAGACATTGAGTGAGAATTCATTACATCATATGTCAGTTGCTCGTCGAGACCCTCCCGTAGAACCTAAAAGAGGTGGAATATATGAAATAGGTCATTCTACAGATATCTATACTAAGGTAGATGAATTATCCCATAAACTTGATCGGATTCTACAAGTTGGAAACATCTCTTCCCCATCTACTCAATTACATGAGGTCTGCATAATTTGTTCGAGTCCAACCCATTCTATAGGTGAATGTCCAGCTGCATACCAATTTCCTGAACTTGTTCAAGAGCAAGCCCACCAAGCCCAAACCCGATTAGCTCCTAGAACAGGAAATGATCCATTTTCAAATACTTACAATCCTGGCTGGCGAAATCATCCAAATTTTTCTTGGAAACCTCAACCTGTACCAATTCATCGATCAGACCTAATTACCAAGAAACCAATTTTAGAAACATGCCATATTCACAATATCCAAACATCCCACAACCTCCACCGAATAATCAGCCTACTTTTGAAGACAAAGTGTTACAAGCATTGAAAGGGCTAGAAATGAATACTCAAATCCTTCACTCCCACACACAATCTATTGCAAAACTAGAAACTCAGATAGGTCAATTAGCCACAGCATTCAGTAGAAGGGAGGAGGGTAAGTTACCTAGTCAGCCTATCGATAACCCGAAAGGACAATTCATGGCTGAAGGTTCCAATAGTCCTGACAAATTCCCAGAACATGCTAAATCAGTCATGACTCTCAGAAGTGGAAAAACATTGAACCCACCTGAACCAACCCAGAAATTAGAAGTGGCTAAACCAGAAGAGAGAAGAAATGAAAAAGAAAAGGAATTCAATGATCAAGCAATCATACCTAAAGCCCCATTCCCTAGTGCTTTAGAATCTCCTTTGCCTTCAGATAAGAAGAATATAAAAATGAATGAGATGCTTGAGTTATTTAAGCAAGTCCAAATAAACTTACCTCTTCTCGATGCTATCAAGCAAGTTCCAGCTTATGCCAAATTTTTGAAGGATCTATGCACACAAAAACGGAAAGCCAAGACACAAATACCAAAAAAGATACATTTGACTGAGCAAGTCAGCTCAGTTGTTCAGCAAATAACCCCACCCAAACTAAAAGATCCTGGTACCCCGATTATATCATGTGTCATAGGAAACTTCACAATCAAGAAAGCATTATTAGATTTGGGTGCGAGTGTAAACCTTCTCCCAAGTTCAGTGTATGAGTTATTCGGATTTGGAGAGTTGAAACCCACGACAGTAACACTACAATTGGCAGATAGATCAGTCAAAGAACCTCGTGGAATATTGGAAGATGTATTAGTAAAGGTGGATGAATTCTATTTTCCTGTCGACTTCCTTGTGTTGGATATGGAATCTAGTGGTAATCCTAACCAAATTCCCATCATCCTTGGAAGACCTTTTCTAGCTACTGCTAATGCATGCATAAATTGTAGAACAGGTGTGATGGATGTATCTTTTGGAAACAAGAAGATGAGATTAAATATTTTTAATGCTTCCCAAGGACCACCTGTGTATGATTTAAATGAAGTAAACATGATAGAGGAAGTAGTAGATAAGAAATTCCAAAGTTTGATTGATTCGGATCCTTTACAAACATGTCTTACACATTTTGGAATAGATGACTTTGATATTGATGAGTATACCAAAGAGATAAACATGTTATTAGAACCACCTAAGTTGACACCATCCCGCCTTGGACTATAAAATATGAACCACTTCCAACTAAACCAAGTCCTTTAATACCATCCTTGGAAGAACCACCCCAACTAGAATTGAAACCTCTTCCAGATGACTTAAAATATTCATTCCTTGGACCCAATGATACCCTTCCAGTAATCATTGCATCTACCCTAACCTCTGAGCAAGAAGATAAATTGGTAGATGTACTTAAAGAACATAAAGAGGCAATTGGATGGACAATAGCTGATATTAAGGGAATTGACCCTTCCGTTTGCATGCACCATATTCATAGTGAAATTGAAGCCAAACCACATAGAGACATGCAACGAAGGCTAAATCCAAACATGAGGGATGTTGTTAAGAAGAAGTAGTAAAATGGCTTGATGCTGGTATATTTATCCAATTTCAGATAGCCAATGGGTCAGTCCAATCCAAGTAGTACCTAAAAAATCGGGTATTACCGTGATTAAAAATGAAAAGGGCGAATCAATTCCTACTCGCACATCAACTAGTTGGAGAGTGTGTATAGATTATCGAAAGTTGAATGCCGTGACTAGGAAGACCACTTTCCTTTGCCTTTTATCGATCAAATTCTAGAACGGCTAGCGGGACAAAGTTTCTTTTGTTTCTTAGATGGATATTCAGGATACAATCAAGTCCCAGTATTTCCTGCAGATCAAGAAAAGACCACCTTCACTTGTCCCTTTGGAACATTTGCCTTTAGACGTATGCCGTTTGGTCTTTGTAATGCACCAGCCACATTTCAACGATGTATGATGGCCATATTTTCTGATATGATTGGTCAATTTTTGGAAGTATTTATGGATGATTTTTCAGTCTTTGGTGCATCATTTGATAGCTGCCTCGAGAACTTGACTAAGGTACTGAAACGATGTATGGAAATGAATTTAGTCCTAAGTTGGGAGAAGAGCCATTTTATGGTTCGTGAGGGAATTGTGCTTGGACACATTGTTTCAGAGCGAGGTATTGAGGTTGATAAAGCCAAGGTTGAATTGATCTCAAATCTACCACCCCCAACCTCAGTTAAACAAGTACGATCTTTCCTTGGTCATGCTGGTTTTTATAGACGTTTCATCAAAGATTTCAGTAAAATTTCTCGACCATTGTGTAATTTGTTGACCAAGGATAGTTCTTTTAATTTTGATAAAGATTGTCTAACAGCCTATAACATCCTTCGAACTGCTTTGACCACTGCACCATTATCAAGCCCCCAGATTGGACCATACCTTTCGAAATCATGTGTGATGCTTCTGATTATGCTGTAGGGGCAGTTCTAGGACAGAAACTCAATCGAGAACCCCATGTAATTTATTATGCTAGCAAAACTCTTTCAGATGCACAAATGAACTATACTACCACTGAAAAAGAATTACTAGCAGTTGTGTTTGCCCTAGAAAAGTTTAGATCATATCTGTTAGGGTCTAAAGTTTTAGTTTATTCAGATCATGCAGCGTTGAGGCATCTTATATCAAAAAAGGATACAAAACCCAGACTGATTAGATGGATCCTTCTACTACAAGAATTTGATCTAGAAATCTTAGATAAGAAGGGTTCTGAAAATATGGTAGCAGATCATATCTCTAGGATCTCAGTGGAATACAATAAAGAAATAATCAGAGATAAATTCCCTGATGAGCAACTATTCTCAATTTCCCATAGCAGTCTTCCCTGGTTTGCCCACATTGTGAATTATTTGGCAACAGGAAAAGTACCTTCCCACTGGACAAAACAAGAAAAAGATAGATTTTTCTCACAAATCAAATATTACTTTTGGGAAGACCCTGAATTATTTAAGTACTGTTCAGATCAGGTGATTAGGCGATGTGTTCCCGAGAGTGAATTCAAAAGTATACTTAACTTCTGTCATTCTCTTGCCTGTGGAGGACATTTTAGTGGAAAGAAAACTGCAGCAAAGGTACTGCAAAGTGGGTTTTATTGGCCAACTCTTTTTAAAGATGCACATGAATTTAGCCGTAATTGTCTCCAATGTCAACAAACAGGAAATATATCTCGAAAAGACATGATGCCCCTAAACCCTATCTTGGTTGTAGAAATTTTTGATGTATGGGGTATTGATTTTATGGGCCCATTTCCTTCCTCTTTTGGATTTGAATACATTCTAGTGGCAGTTGATTATGTGTCAAAATGGATTGAAGCCATGGCAACTCGAACCAATGACCATAAAGTTGTAATCAAGTTTATTCAGCATAATATCCTTAGTCGTTTTGGATGCCCAAGGGCTATAATTAGTGATGGGGGTACACATTTCACGAATAGACACTTGAAGCATTAATGAACAAATATGGAATTACTCATAAGGTAGCTACACCTTATCATCCCCAAACTAGTGGCCAAGTTGAAATATCAAATAGAGAAATTAAAAATATCCTTGAGAAAACGTGAGACCTGATAGGAAAGATTGGTCAGAACGTTTGGATGATGCATTATGGGCTTATCGTACTGCATTTAAAACTCCCATAGGAATGTCTCCTTACAGGCTCGTATTTGGAAAAGCCTGTCATTTACCTGTAGAATTAGAACACCGTGCATTTTGGGCTATCAAGCAATTTAATTATGATATGAAAAATGCAGGTGTCAATAGAAAACTCCAATTGAATGAGTTAGAAGAGCTACGAAATGAGGCATATGAGAGCTCAAAAATTTATAAAGAACGAACCAAAGCATATCATGACAAATTTATTAGTAGAAAAATTTTTGAACCAAATCAAAAAGTATGGCTTTACAATTCAAGATTACACCTTTTTCCTGGAAAACTTCGTTCACGATGGAATGGACCTTTTATAGTAACTCAAGTATTTTCCCATGGAGCTGTAGAGCTTAAAGACCCCAAGCAGGAAATACATTCAAAGTAAATGGCCAGCGTTTGAAACCATATATAGAAGAAATTAATGATGGAGAAATTGTTGAATCAATTGATCTTGTGAACCCAACACTATCATAATAAGTAGCACAGTCTGGCTGAAGACTTTAAACTTAGCGCTCTTGGGAGGCAACCCAGTTTATTAGTTATTTTTAACTTTCTGTTCTTTTAGTGTGTTCTTTTAGTATGACCAGAGAAGAGCAACAGAAGCAGATTGAAAGAAGATGGCAACAATGAAACTTCCAACCTTCAAATACTCTACCAGGTAGTATCTTTCCTTGCAATTAATTAATTTTTCTTCCATTAGGGACAATGGAAATTAAGTTGGGGGGAGGAAAAAGAATAAATCCTAGAGTAAAACTATAATCAGATGTGTGTACCAAATTCTGTCTCGATTTGAAGTTAATCAAGCAGTCTATTAATGATTAATGGTTAGATTATTTTTGAAATACTAAGGAATAAATTATTAAGAAAACCTAATAAAAGGTAGGGTTTAGCCAGAAAAATTTTTAGAATAATTTCAGACCCTCCTGACCACTGATCTTAATAGTACAATCTACTTAATAAGGGTATGGGTGAAAATGTTATTCAAAAAAAAAAAAAAGAAAGAAAGAAAAAAGAAAAAAAAATCTCTCTTAAAGTTAATAGATTAGGTTCTTAGCATTTTTCACTGAGTAACCGGGCCCCGTCACCTAAGAAAGTGATGTTGTTCGCGTAAAAAGGTGAGAATGTAAAAGAACCTAAATAGAGTCAGTCCTACCTAAAGCCTTTTTAACTCGAGTAAGTAAGTCCGAGGGGTGTTTTACACCTAATGCCCTAAAACCAATTGTTTGGGAGCCATTGGCCTAAAGCTCGCTACAAGGGTTAATTAGAAAGCAAGGGGTTAGGACATTGCACTGACTTTACACATAAATAAAAAAAACCAAAGTACAAAAGACATTACACCCAACCCAAATTAAGTTAGAAGACTTAATTAGAGAAGTGGAAAGTTGGTGAAGAAAGACTTCTATAAATTCTTATGGACTACACTTTATCACTAAAAAAAACTTAATAATCCAATGAAGTACCTCCCTTATGATCTTTAAAATTTTTTTAAAAACTATAAGATAACTATCAATTCTTGGACTAGCTTGGTACATATTTCTAAATTTCTTATTTGCTCGAGGACGAGTAAGATTCAAGTTGGGGGAGTGATAAACGCATAAATAATTATCATTAAACCTATTAATTAATAATTTAACGTACCTATTATTATTTAATATTTTAATATTTTATATAATATTTTAAATAAAACCTTATCAATTTAAAGAGCTCGATTTTAGGGATTTAACGACGCAAACAGCACTCAAATCGGACTTAAAATGAGCTTGGAATTGATTTTATAAGGATTTAGCATGGATTTCAAAGCAAAAATCGGCAAACACATTGCCGACTTCATCGTCTTCTCACCCGTTTTCTATTTTCTTTCAGCCGATTCTTCTCTATTCAAATTCCAACCTTTTCCTCCATCAATTAAGGAATAGATTAGATTGGAAGTTATCAAATTGAGCCGATTCTTCTCTATTCAAATTCCAACCGTTTCCTCCATCAATTAAGGAATAGATTAGATTGAAAGTTATCAAATTGAAAGAATTAAATTCCTCTAGAAGGAATTTGATTATTATTGACGATTTATCTAGGATTTTCTTCGTCAATTCCGTGTCTTTGTTTTGAACACGTTCAAGGCCTCTACAAATAGCACAAAGGAGGGGAGAGTCCGGGAAGCAGCCGTCCGTGAATCCAGAGAGGTGATCCATGGAGAAGGAGGCCGTCCGTGGGTTTTGCGTCCATGGACGTTGCTCTGTTCCAATGAGCAAGCGGCTGTTCCTACTCTCTTTCTAAGAGCATCCAGGCATCTGTTAGTGCCTCTATTTGTGCCGTGGAGAAGGACGTCATCCATGGATTAAAGAAGATGTTCCAGGCGGCTTGGAGTATGCAGGAGGATCCATCCGTGCATGCTCTGTTCGCATGATCTAGCTATTCGGGGAGAAGGAGGCTGTCCGTGGATTGGAGTGTCTTTGTTTTCCGTGAAGATTCTAGTCCTGGCTTGTGAGGATTTGTTGGAGGCACTGCTAGGAGTTCGTGGGATTGTAGAGGTTATAGTCGGAGCGTGTGGAGGTTCTTCTTTGAGAATTTATTGCTTTTTATTACCTTCTTAATGCTAGAAAATAAAGTTTATCAATTTTAGATTTTAATATACAATATTATTGAAATAAAACTCTATTTATGTTTAAGTGTTATTAAATTCTATTTAAGTGAAAATAATTTTAGACTGATCTATACTTAAAAGGGACGGACTGTGATCTACGGGTACGGCCCATGCTCTTATAAGATAGACCATATCTTGATTATTTTGCACTAATAATTATCTATTTAGTTAAATTTATAAATTTATTTCAAGATAATCGCTAAAGTCCCTGTGGAATCGATCCCTTACTCTCGCTATTCTAATAGTAAAATTAAGGTGTTTTAATCGTTGCGCTACGACACGCATCATAGGGCGCTGGAGATAAGGCTCGCCCTCGATCTCCATAAGGATGTGAGATCGAGGGGCAAGAAGGGGTGTGAGCCTGCTCTCATCAAGAACGGGGCTTCAACGCCTGTTGTCGGATTGGCGAGGCGGATCGGACCGCCGGTGTCGAGGGGGTCCACTCGGCTCAGGGCGAGCGGGCTTGTGGCTGGAGCTCCTCGAGGATTCTCGAGGGGTGAAGTCAGCTTCATCTGCACGGATGTACTTCTGAGCCCGGAGGAGGAGATCGGAGTAGGAACTCGGGGGCTTCTTGTCCAAGAAAAAGATGAAGCGGGATGGGAGGAGTCCCCGCTTCAGCGCTAGCATTGCCACTGCATCATCAAGATGGCAGCCAGGACACAAAGTCCCGTAGCGACTCCCCCTTCTTCTGGCGCACAGAGAAGAGGCTATCCGCCACTCTTGGAATCCACCGGCAGGCATTGAAATGTGCCAGAAAGGCCCTCTCCAGCTCTTGAAAGGAGTTGATACTGTGAGGGGACAGGCGCGAGTGCCACACGCGAGCGGCCTTCCATAGGGTGGCGAGGAAGGCTTTGCAGAGAAGGGCGTCTGTAGTGCCTTGGACTTGCATCATTGCTTTATAACTCTCGAAATGGTTGAGAGGATCTATTGTACCATCGTACAGATCTATCTGGGGAAAACGGAATCTAGAGGGGATATGCTCCTCCAATATCCAGCGGTTGTAAGGAGGATGGGTGTCAAACTCCTCCTTCGATTGATGATTGATCTTCCTGGCGAGCTTATCCAGTCGCCTATTGTACTCGTCCAGATGCTCCTCCGCTTGATGGCTAATTGTTGGGGCCCTTCGAGATGGCTCGGAGGAGGAAGAAGAGGAAGAAAAGAAGGAGAAGGACACGGGAGCCGGGACTTCCGCTTTGGTTCCTCTTGATGATGCGGCTCAAGAGAAAATTTGCTGGGGCCACAGTCAGGGGACCGTGGCCGCTTGGAGGGCTCATGGTGAGGCTTCCTAGGGAAAACCTAATGACGACCGGCATCTTGCTAAGGAGAGCCTCCCCTCGCCGACTGTTGACTGGTGGGGGGAGCAGTCTGGTGCTGGGTGGCCATGAACTATTGCTGTTGGAGTCACTGGACCATAGCGGTGAGAGTTTGGACTTGCTGGGTGAGAGTCTCTAGTTGCTCCACAGTTTGGACAGCTGCATCAGGTGGGGACAGGTGACGGGAGGATCGGTAGCAGGGGGATTGGCCTCCTGTTACCTAACTGGCGAGGGAAGCCCCGCTGGACAGCTGATGGAAGCGTCCTGGGCTTGCGTCACCACCATGGCTTAAAGAAGAAAAGAGGGGGGAGCAAAAGTTCGCCAATATGTAACACAGGGAAACCTGGGCTACATATCACCTTGTTCGCCCCCTACCTGGCGTGCCAATCTGATGATGCCCGATCACTGGTCCTGAATGTCAGAAGAAGGAAGTAGATTGATTAGCGGATCCTTGCTTCACCGGGTTGCCTGAAAAAAGTCCTAGGATAGGAGGGATACTCCAGTGGGGACCCTCCGACGCTCAAGTTAGCAACTGAGGTCACAGTTGAGGAAGAGCTCGAATGAGCTCATTTTAGAATAAGAAGAGTCCATAGAGAGGAGGAATTTCCCTCTGAGTATTGGGATAGCAAGTCTCTAAGTTTTCGTCGTACCTGAGCATTGAGTGAATTCACCTTTTTATAGGGGGTTGACACTTGCATGACCACGTGGGATTCTGTGAAAAAGGAATGTCCGCAGAGTTCTTGGGGGTTGCGTGAATCTGGGTCGGTTGGTGGGTCATATCCCATCGGAGAGGGAAAAAACGGTGGTTGGTGGGCTACGTCCCATCAGCTAGTGGGGCTATCAGGTAGTTTGGTCCAGTCCCATCAGCAGCGTGGCCAGTGGGTAGTTTATGTTTAGAAAGTATAACCACTTGAATATTAAAGGCTACACTGATGCAGATTGTGTTTGTTGACCCAATTAGTGATTTTGATGAATAAAAAAATCATATGAATATATTTCTTATGTTACTAATGATTTTGATTAAGTGTTTAAGGAATTTAAATGTTTATCTAATCAAAATCTAAGATTGTTGTCTAGTGTCAAATATTAAGTTTCAGCAATTAAAGCTGACTCTAGAAGTATTAGAGCCGACTCAATAGTTTGGAATTTATGGCACGGATTAGACTTGACTCCGACAGAGATTAGACTCTAATCGAAAGACAACGTCAGAGAATTAGAGCTGACTCTAATGGTTATACAGAGAGTGATTTTTTGGGGCTTCATTATAGACGACTCCCGCATTCTTTAGAGCCGACTTCTGTACAAGAAGTGTCGATCCCTCGAAAAGCTAGAACTTTGCGATGAGCAAAAGTTTTTATTTTGAACATCTCGAGTTAGAGCTAACTCCAGGTCTTATTAGAGCCAACTTTAATTTGTTAGAGACAAATTTTAGAAGTATTAGAGATGACTCTAGAGCTTATCTTTTCTCTAGCAAATCTTAATGGCTCTTTCTTTTTCGTGCTAAACACCTCTTCAAGTACTTTTAATGGCTAATTTTTATTTAAAAATGGATTTAGAGGAGATTATAAAAGGATAGCCATTTTGAGATGATGAAAAAGAGAGAGAATAGAAGTAAAAATTAAAAAGGCAAAAGTTCAAATCTGAAATCTTTTTGTTTGAAACAGAGCTCAGAGAAATCCAAAGCATTCAAAAGCCAACCTCGAAGGATTTCTATCAAATCAAATGGAGAAGCAAAGAGCCCTAGTTCTTCAAAAGCCTCTACATCAATGATTCTTCCAAAGTTTCAATCCTATATTAAGGAAGATCATCTCAGAGGAATAAAGAAAAAGAAGAAAAGAAGAAAGCCCAACTTTAGAAAAATAAGAAAAGCCCAACTTTAGAAATCTTCTAAATCAGGCTCTTCTATTTGTATTTTGATTATTATCTTATTTGCTCATTTGAGAAGCTTTATATCTATTGCAACCTTACTCTTATTATATTTGATTACTGATTCAATCAGATGATTGAATCAGGAAAGGCGGATCAGCCTTGTTCAAGCTAGCAAGCTTGGGTTAGGTTTTATGCTGATGAATCTGTGAAAACTTGTTGTGATCCCATTGTAAAACAATAAGTTTAAGTTCTGAGCTTGGAAAACAACTCTGCTATAATTAGGATGATTATAGTGTGGGCCCAAGAGTTGCTTGGGAGTAGATGTAGGTGTAGCTAATACCGAACCACTATAAATTTTTTGTGTGTCATGCTTGTCTCTCTTTCTCTCTACTCTACCTTGTACACTTTATGTTGCATTCTTGCAATACACTCATTGTATATATCCTTGTGCACTATCACTTTGTAAAATTATTTTTAAGCATCAAAATTTTTAAAAACCTAATTCATCTTCCTCTTGGGTTGCCATCTAGGCCAACAATTGGTATCAGAGCTAGTGCTCATCCTTCCATGATCTAACAATCAAGAGCTAAGATCCAAATGGTAGCTCATGCAGGTTCTTTTTTTTCTGAGGAATAATTCATAAATTATTCACCTTTGTTTCATGGCATAAATTTTTCATATTGGAAAGCTAGAATCAGGATATTCATTCAAGCTTTAGACTATGATTTATGGAGTGTCATTATCAATGGTCTTAGCACTCCCACATACTTAGTAGATGGATCCATTATTTCTAAGCTCGAAACGGATTAAAATGAGAATGATAGGAAAATGACCCAGCAAAATGCTAAGGCCATGAATGTCTTATACTGCTCCTTGAATGCAAATAAATTTAATAGAATATCTACTTGCATCTCAGCCAAAAAGATATGGTATCGGTTGAAAGTTATCCATAAGGGAACCAACCAAGTTAAAGAGTCCAAGATTAACATTTTTATGCATAAATATGAACTCTTTAACATGGGTCAGAATGAGTCCATCACTTGTATGTACACTAGATTTGTGAATGGATTAAAAAGTCTTGGAAAGACCTATACTAACTCTAAGCTTGTTCAAAAAATTCTTAGGTCCCTTCCAAGATCATAGAAAGCAAAAGTAACAGCAATCCAAGAAGCCAAAGATCTCAACAATTTACCTTTGAAAGAGTTTCTTGGATCACTCATGACCCATGAACTCACAATGAAGTAACATCTTGAAGAAGATATGAAGAAGAAAAGAACAATGCATTAAAAGCTACTGAAAAGGAGAAGAGCAGCAATGAAGAAGAGATGAAGACGATGATGACAGTGCTCTTTTTATAAAAAAGTTCAGAAATTTATGCAAAGAAGAAGGCTATTTCACAAAAGAAAACTTGATGTCAAAATGGAAGAAGATAAGGAAAATGATAAGGAAAAGGAGAAGGATCCCATGATATGCTATGAATGTAAGAAGCCCGGACATTACAAATCTAAATGTTCTCAGCTTAAAAAGGGATATAGAAAGAAGAAAAAAGCGTACGTTGCAACATGGAGTGACAGTGATGAATCTTCATCTGAAGATGAACAATAAGAAGTTGCCAACAAATGTCTTATGGCCAATGAAGAAGATGTAAGTTCTGAAAGCCCTATTTATGATTATATTTTTGATGAACTTTATAATGCTTTTAATGAATTGCTAAATGATTTTAAAGTTTTGAAAGCAAAGAATAAGGTTTTAAAAAATAAAAATCTAAATCTTCTCAAAAAGAAAGATGAATTTACCATTGAATTTGAAAAGCTAAAATCTAAAAAAAAAATGGAAAGAGAGAAAAATTACTTTTTTGCTGAAAATTATAATTTAAAAATAAAGTTAAAAAATATAAGAATATTATTGATAAATTTACTTATAGCTCGAAAAACTTAATTTACTTTTAAACAATCAAAGAGCTATTTTTGATAAGGTCAGTTTGGAATACAAACCACATAAGAAACAAAAACTTCTTAACAATTTTTTTTGTAAAGAAATTGATTGAAAATGATATTTTTCTATTTTTATTGTGCTAAGAAAGGTCATAAATCCTATATTTACAATCATAAGTATTTTATGCTGATTATAAAGGTAAAATGATTTGGGTTCTAAAAGAAACTATATTTGCTGTTACTAACCATGAAGGACCTAAGAAGGCTTGGGTACCTAAACATAAGATGTGATTGCATTGCAGGTATGTCTTGCAACCAAAGGATTAAAAAGAAACTGATATCTTGACAACGGCTGCTCAAGACACATGATGGATGACAAAGATCAATTCATTACCCTTGAGCTAAAAGAGGTGGAGTGATGATCTTTGGAGATAATGGTCAAGGTCACATCATGGGTATTAACAAAATTTAGATCACTTCATCCACTTTTATTAAAAATACTTTAATGTTGATGGCTTAAAATATAATTTGATTAGCATTAGCCAACTATACGATAAAGGTTTCAAAGTTTCTTTTGAAGCATCTATTTGCATGGTATCTAATCTCATTAATAATAGCATTATCTTTGTTGAAAATAGAAATGATAATGTATACTTAATTGACTTGGATAATTGATCTATAAGTAACCATTGCCTAATTGCTAATAATGCTAAGGTGAATGAGATTGGGTGGCTATGGCATCATAGATTAGGTCATGCAAGCACACACTTGATCTCAAAAGTGCTTAGAATAGATTTGGTTAAAGGTATTCCAAAATTAGATTTTGAAAATAATAGAGTCTATGATGCATGTTAATTTGGAAAATAAACTAGAAATTTTTTCATGTCCAAAAATATTGTTTCAACTTCTAGGCCACTCGAGCTACTACACATGGACCATTTTAGACCTACTAGAACCACTAGTCTAGGAGAAAAGAAATATGGTCTTGTGATAGTAGATGATTACTCTAAATTCATTTGGATGCTATTTTAGCTCATAAAGATGAGACTTTCTCGATATTTTTAAATTTTTTTAAGAAAGTCATAAATGAGAAAAATACTACCATAGTGTCTCTTAGAAGTGATCATGAAACTGATTTTAAAAATTATATATTTAAAAATTTTTGCATTGAAAATGACATCCATCATAATTTTTTAGTACCTAGGATACCTCAACAAAATGGGATGGTAGAAAGAAAAAATAGGACTCTAAAGGATATGGCCCGTACCATGCTATATGAAAGCTAACTCCTAAAATATTTTGGAAGAAAGCTATAAACACAGCATGTTACAACCTATAAAGCCTTGATTAGACCAATTCTTAAGAAAACATCCTATGAACTATGGCATGATAGGAAACCCAATATTAGCTATTTGCATGCATTTGGTTGTATATGTTTCATTCATAACAATAGAGAGGATAATCTAGGAAAGTTTGATGCTAAGTCAGATGAAGGTATATTCTTAGGATATTGTACATCTAGCAAGGCATATAGAGTATTCAATAAGAAGTATTTGATTGTAGAAGAGTCAATTCATGTAGTGTTTGATGAGTCTTTAGCATTAAGTTCTGAAAAAAAAGATGATGAGGAAGATACTGATATACTTGAAAGAGAATTTAAAAAATTAAATGTCGATGTATCTTTGGATCATGAACCTAAAGCTAAGGATGATGAATGACCTAAGGATGGTGATGTTGATACTACTTGTAATGATACAGATCTACCTAAAGACTGAAGATATGCTTATGGTCATCCAAAGACCTAATCATAGATGATCCATCTTAAGGTGTAAGAACTAGATCATTCATGAGAAATATCAATAATCATTTTGCATTTATGTCTCATATAGAGCCCAAAACAATTGAGAAAGCTAAAAAGACAATTATTGGATGATAGCTATGCAAGAAGAATTGAATCAGTTCATTAGGAATAATGTATGGACCTTAGTTGATAGACCCATAGATTATCCAGTTATAGGATCCAAATAGGTATTTAGAAATAAGTTAGATGAAGATGGCACTATTGTTAGAAATAAGGCTAGACTAGTTGCAAAGAGATATAATCAGAAAGAAGGTATCGATTTTGATGAAACATTTGCACACGTTGCTGGATTAGAAGCCATAAGGTTATTATTTACATTTGCATATTGCATGAACATTAACTTATTTCAGATAGATATAAAAATTATATTTTTAAATAATTTTATAAATAAGAAAGTTTATGTTGAACAACCACCTGATTTTGAAGATCATGAATTTTTAAATAATGTTGTAATCTACACAAGGCACTTTATAGTTTAAAACAAAAACCTAGAGCTTGGTATGATAGACATAGTAAATTTTTGATTTAAAATGATTTTCTAGAGGTAATGTTAATAAAATCCTATTTTTGAAAAGAAAAGAAAATGATTTATTAGTGGTATAGATTTATGTTGATGATATAGTATTTGGTGCTATTAACAATCTTCTTTGTCAAGATTTTGCTAAGTTAATGCAGGAAGAATTGAAATGAGCATGATGAAAGAATTAAACTTCTTTCTTTGACTTCAAATCAAACAAGAAAGAGAGAGAATTTTTATTAACCAAACAAAGTACAAAAAAATTCTTAAGAAGTTTCGTATGAAAATCGCCAAACCTCTTAGTATACCAATGAGTCCATTATGCAAACTTGACAAAGATGAAGATGGTAAGAAAGCAGATCAAAAGCTTTATAAATGTATGATTGGTTCTCTACTCTATTTAACAGCTAGTAGACCTGATATTATGTTTGTTGTATATTTATGTGCTGATATCTGTTCCTAGGAAATCTTACTTAATTACTGTAAAAAAAATTTCAGATACTTAAGTAAAATAAAAAATGTAGGATTATGGTATTCTAGAGACTCATCATTTGATTTAATTGCATATTTTAATTTTGATTTTGCTGGTTGTAAACTAGATAGGAAAAGCACGAGTGATGCATGCCAATTCTTAGGTAGTAACTTAATCTCTTTGTTTAGAAAAAAGAAAAATTCAGTTGTATTATCAACTACTGAAACTGAATATGTTGCAGCTGAAAGTTGCTATGCTCAAATCCTTTGGATTAAGTGACAACTTGAAGATTATGGCATCGCAATTGATAAAATTTCAATTTGGTGTGATAATACTAGTGCAATAAACCTCACCAAAAACCCAATTCAACATTCTAGAACTAAGCATATTGAAGTTAGACACCATTTCATTAGAGAACATGTTGCTAATAATGATGTTTGTCTTGATTATGTGTGTACTAAAGAACAATTAGCTGATATATTTATAAAACCCTTAAGTGAAGAGAGATTTTGTTATTTTATAAAAGAATTAAGTATTTGTGATCAATTAGAATAGATTTGAAACTCCTAAGAATGATTATCTAGATTTTAATCCACTTTCTTGAAAAATTTCTTATGTTTCTAAGGAAAATCATCTAGATATTTGAATCTTGTAATCCCCCATGTTTAAGAAAAAATTATCTAGAGTTTTAACCATGACTTAACAAGTTTGAGACTTTGATACTCTTTTTTTTCACTGAAACTATTGTGGAGCCGACTCTATTGAAGTTGGAGTTGACTCTAAGGCCAGATAGCCTTCTATTTGCTCATTAGAGCCGACTCTAATTACTGCAAGAGCCGACTCTATTTTGAGTGCTGATTGTTGTATCGGTTTAGAGCCAACTCTACGCTTTGCGAGAGCCGACTCTAAGTGATCCTCATCGATATTTCTAGGGCAGAGCCGACACTTTTTTAAACCAAATCGACTCTAAATTGTTCCAAATTCTCCTCCACTCCACTCCACTCCACTCAATCTTCAAATTTTCTTGATTTCAACTTCCCTTGATCTCTAATGGCACCCAAGCACCGTGCATCCTCCATTGGAGTCACCGTCACCATTGGTAGACTATCCATGCATCATCCGATGAGGCAGTCCTTCCGAGCATGCCATTGACTTCTTCTTCTTCACTTCGGACACCATGTTGACTCAAGCATTGATTTTGATGATTAATAAAAGACATGAGTATATCACTATGTTTCTATAGATTTAACAAGTGTTACAGGGATTAAAAATATTTGATCAATCAAAAGGAATAAAGAATAAGTTTTGAATCAAAATGTCAAAAGAATTTTTCAAAGTTCGGAGCTTGGAGTCGACACCCAAATGGCCAGGAGCTGACCCCAAGGCGTATCAGAAGTTTTCTGGAATTTTGGCACGGTCTGGAGTCGACACCCAAAGTTTCAGAGCTGACTCTAACCTGAGATATAGAGAAGCATTCTGTCTCAGTTTCCGGAGCCGACACCCAGTATTCGGGAGCTGACACCTGAGAGTTCGGAGCCGACACATAATTTTTTAGAGCCGACTCTAACCTGAGAATAGAGAGTGTATTTTTATGATCATTTCTGGAGTCGACACCTTCGGATTGCAGAGCCGACCCCCGAAAGCGACGAACCAACACTTAACTTTCTTGGAGCCGACTCCTCAACAACCTTTTATTTCTATTTTTGGATACCCGACTGGAGCCGACACCTAAAAAGTTGGAGCTGACTCCAACCTGTAAGGAACAGATTTTTATCTATCAGAATAGACTCCAACGGTAAGATTTCTTTTTACCTAACCTCTAACGACTATTTTCTTTGTGTAGAAAGATCCAAACATCTCACAACGACTATATTTCCCTAAACATGGATTAAGACATCTATAAAAAGGGAAAAATCGTTCATTTGAAAAAGAGAGACAACAAGAGAAAAGAGGAGAAAAATTAAGAAAAATACTCTGTGAAAAAGTAGAGAAATCAAGAGGAAAGACTTAAAGCTCAAGTCCATCAACCTTAGAAAGCTCAAAGAGAAATCCAAAAGCTTCTCATGTTCAAACAATGGAGATTTCTATCCTTAGAAGAAAGAAGCAAAAGCCCCAAATCCTCATCTTCTCAATTGCAAGTTTCTGAAGAATCTGAGCTGAGGCCCTGATTCAATCTTTCAAAAGAGAAGAGGAAAGAAGAAAAGAAGAAAAGTACACATTCAAAGAGCTTCAAATAGGCTTTTCTTATCCTTGTTTACTTTATTATTTTTTTTCTCATTTGAGGAGCTGTTGTGTATTCTAAACTCTATTTTTCATTAGTGCTTGCTGATTCAATTGGGGGATTGAATTAGTGAAGGTAGTATACCTCAGTACAAGCTAAGGATAGCTTGTGGTTGGGTTGTGTGCTGCTGGTGAGCCCGAAAAACCAGCTGGGTTCGTTGTGATCCCGGGGAAACAACAAGTTTTGAGTTGTGAGCTTGTAAAATAACTCGATTGTAATCAAGTGGATTATAGTGTGGACCCAAGTGAAGTTTGGGAGTGGACGTAGGTGTTGGATACACCGAACCACTATAAAATCATTGTGTTTGTCGTGCTTTGTTTCTTTGTCTCTCTCTAACTCATTTATTTGTGATTAGCATTTATCTACTTTGCACTTAAGCTCTTTCATATCAAAGCAAAAAGGTTTTAAAAGAGTTAACTTTTTTTTAAGAACCCAATTCACCCCCCCCCTCTCTGGGTTGCCATCTGGGCCAACAATTGGTATTAGAGCTTATGCTCATTTCTTGTTTGATCCAACGATCAAGAGTTAAAGATCCAAATGGTAGCTCAAGCTGGATCTTCATATGCTGAAGGTCATTCTTCTAATAGACCTCCTTTATTCAATGGTTCTAATTATTCTTATTGGAAAGCTAGAATGAGAATTTTTATTCAAGCTTTAGATTATGAGCTTTGAAGTGTAATCACTAATGGACCTAGCACACCCACACACTTAGTAGATGGTTCAATAGTTCCTATGGCTCAGCTCAATGCTAAGGCCATGAATGTTTTATATTGTGCTTTAGATGCTAATGAGTTTAATAGAATTTCTACATGTATTTCCGTAAAAGAAATTTGGGATAGACTAGAAGTTACCCATGAGGGTATTAATCAAGTCAAAGAATCTAAGATTAATATTCTTGTTCATAAGTATGAATTGTTTAGCATGGAACAAAATGAAACTATCACATGCATACACTAGATTTACTGATATTGTAAATGGTCTAAAGAGTCTTAGTAAGACCTATACTAACTCTGAATTGGTTCGTAAAATTCTTAGGTCTCTTCCAAGATCATGGAAAGTGAAAGTAACTGCCATCCAAGAAGTCAAAGATTTAAATACATTACCTTTGGAAGAGCTACTTGGATCATTGATAACCCATGAACTGACCATGAAGCAACATCAAGAGGAAGAGATCAAAAAGAAGAGAACAATTGCCCTCAAAGCTGTAGAAATTGAAAAGAGCAGCAGTGATGAAGAAGATGATGATGAGGAGGAGACTGCACTTCTTGCTAAGAAATTCAAAAGATTTATGCAAAGATGGAGACCCTTCCATTAGAAAAAATTTGGAACAAAGATGGATGGTGAAAAAGAAAAAGAAAAGGACAAGGATAAAGAAAAAGACCCCCTCATATGCTATGAATGTATGAAACCGGGGCACTTTAGATATGATTGTTCTCAATTGAAAAAGGGATACAAGAAAAAAGAAAAGGCATATGTTGCAACATGGAGCGACAGCGAAGAATTATCATTCGAGGAAGAACAAAAGAAGTTGTAAAAATTTGCTTTATGGCAAAAGAAGACGATGAGGTATGTACCAAAACTCATAACTTTACATTTGACGAATTGCTTGATGCATTTAATGAATTAGTTAGTGATTTCAAAATTTTGAAAAAGAAAAGCAGAGTTTTGAAAAATAATAATTCAAATATTGTCAAGGAAAAGGATAAACTAACACATGAAGTTGAAGAATTGAAATCTGAAAAGAAGAATGTGTTAAAGATAAAGAGTCAATTTTTATTGAAAATGTTAGCTTAAAGAAAGAAGTTGATAAATATAAAAATATAGTTGTTAAATTTACATATAGCTCAGAAAAGCTTAATTGTTATTGAGTAATCAAAGAGCTGTATTTGATAAAGCTGGATTAGGTTATAGGCCTAACAAGAAACAAAAGTATGTTAAAAATTTCTTTAGAAAAGAACTGGATAAAGATATGTTTCATGTTATTGTTGTAATAAAAGGGCATAAAGCTTTGAATGTGATTTTCAAAAATTAACAAGAATTTAAGTAGTAAAGGAATGAAAATGGGTTTCGAAAGGAACAATCTTTGTTGCTACTAACCATGAAGGATCCAAGAAAGCTTGGGTACCTAAACAAAAGTTTGATTACTTTGCAGGAGTTTCTTGCGGCCAAAAGATCAAAATGAAAGTGGTATCTTGAAAGTGGCTGCTCAAGACACATGACGGGTGACAAGGAGCAATTCATCACCCTTGAGGATAAAAGAGGAGAAGTTGTCACATTTGGTGATAATGGTATAGGCCAGATTATGGGATTTGGTAAAATTCTATTACTCCCTCCACTTTTATTGAAAATGTTCTTTATGTAGATGGTCTAAAGCATAACTTAATTAGTATTAGCCAATTGTGCAATAAAGGTTTCAAAGTCTCATTTGAAACTTCTATATGCACCGTCTCTAATCCTATTAATAATAGCATTATATTTACTGGATATAGAAATGATAATGTCTACTTAATTGATTTGGATAATTTATCTACAAGTAATCATTGCCTAGTTGCTGATAATACTAATGTAAATAAGATTGGATGGCTATGGCATTGTAGATTAGGTCATGCAAGCACACACTTGATTTCAAAATTAATTAGATTAGACTTAGTTAAAGGACTTCCAAAGTTAGATTTTGAAAATAACCAAATTTGTGATGCATGTCAATTTGGAAAACAAACTAGAAACTCTTTCAAATCTAAAAAATATTGTTTTCACTTCTAGACCACTAGAGCTACTTCACATGGACCTTTTTGGACCTACTAGAACAACAAGTCTAGGAGGAAAGAAATATGGCCTTGTGATAGTAGATG